>JAJPUD010004911.1:134716-152092 GCA_023553655.1 Myrmecobius fasciatus | reverse complement strand
TCTCTCTCTCTCTCTCTCTCTCTCTCTCTCTCTCTCTCTCTCTCTCATACACACACATACACACACACGCACACATACTTTCTTTCCCTAACAACTTTGCATTTAACTACCTTGTATGTATTCTTATATATTTTCTTCATATTAATTTTGAATAAAATTACATATGTACTTGTCTCCCCATTAGAGTATAAACTTCCTGAAAGTAAAATTGTTTCATTCTTTTTATTTATTTTTTCAGTATCTACTGTAGTACCTAGCCATAGTGGGCATTTAATAAATGCTTTTTTCTTGATTACTTACATGAAGGGGACAGTATCTTTATCAAGCAATGACCATAGTGAAGAAAAACTGTGGGATCAGATATGTGTTCTGAAAACTCTTTCTAAATCACTTCCAGGAAAAGACTTCCTGTAAGTGGGTATGGGGGTAAAATCAAGGATGAGTAATATGGCCAGACTCTGGCAATTATTTATTTTTCCTGATTGTTGTAATTTCAAAAATTAAAATCTTAAATATGATTTTTCTTATGTTTTACCTTTTCCCAAATAAACCAACTATAACTAATATTTCCCCCATTCACTTATTTTTTAAAAGATATTGAATAGAGTGTTTTAATTTTGTTTCATTGTAATTCAACAAGTATTTATCAAGTACCTATTAGATATGAGGCACCAGCAATACAAAGATAATGATAAAACTACTTCTGTCCTCGAGGTATTTATATTCATCTAGAGAGAAACAACTTGTTCCCAGATAAACAAAAAATATACACAAAAAGAAAATAAAATGATTTAAATAATAAGATAATATCAACTCTATCTAGAATATTACATAATGTTCTGGGAACGACATTTTTAAATGTACAATGATAAACTAGAGAATATCTGGAAAAGGGCAAACAAGATTGTGAAAGGCTTCAACTGAGTACATGATACCTGAGAATTGGAGAAAATAATTGGAAGTTGTTAGCCTAGAGAAGAGAAGACCAGGATGATGATAGGATAGTGAAGGGACACAATAGCTATTTTAGTAAAAATTATACTTTTTTCATGTTTCACTTCAGAAGATAGAACTAGTTGTGATTAATTGGTACATGTATCAAACATAAGCCTTGATATAAGGAATAAGTTTCTGATTACTAAACCAATTCAAAAGTATTATAAACTGACTTTCTTAGTATTACAGGATCTTTCTTGCTTGAAGTATTCAGGCAAAGATGATATGCCCATTTGTCAAATGTGTGGTAGCAGGAATTCTTTGTGGAATATGGATTTGCCTAAATGAATGCTGAGAACACTTCAAAGTCTGGGATTTTGTCCTTCATTGTCAATGTGATATTATAATATAATGCTCAACATGTTACACTAGAATATATTTAGTATTCATCTATTCAGAAGTTCCATTCATGAAGATCACAGTCCATTCACATGTGAATATTTTGTGCAACATGTGTCCATGTTCTCTTATAATTTTACCCTATAGACTCCATTCAACATTTAGGCTAGCTTTCTGGGAGATGATTTTCTCTCCTTCACAATCCATGAAACAATAAAAAAAAATATCTTAAGTCATTCTTTAGTTTCAACAATAGCAGTAGTGGAATGGTAAGAAAGGAGACCGAATATCAATGATGTAAGAAATACCATTTCATGTAAAATTGGTAAAACAAACTACAAACCTCTACTCTGATTCACTAATTTACCTGGAATCATCCTTTTTATAGATTTAATAATTGAAGAAAATACTTTTATTATGAGCTGCTAAAATATTTCTGGTGTATCAAGCTCTGTTAACATAGTTATACTATTCCTTCTGTATTGCTTAATGCAGACATGAAAATGATTACTCTTTACATGGAAGAACAGAAGAAAGAAGAAAAATATAACAACTTTTTAGCAATGAAGCAAGAAATTCGGGGAGAGAAACCCTATAGAGAACTAATAGTTGAAAGAATGTTTTGCTACAGTTTATGTATTTGATGCCATAATTCTTCCATCAAGCAAACCTATTGGAGTAATAAATGAAATTTCTAGTCTAATGAATTATTTCTTTTTTCCTCCTCTCCATTTATGTTTGATGATAATTTAGTTTAATAAGTATGGAATAAGTCTGACTTTAATTTCACTGCAACATGATTCAAAATCACTCAACGTGATTCAAAGACTAAAATTTAATCTCCTGAGATTTGTTCACTAACTACTCTAGATCAAAGGAACAATGTGTTTTATGACCTTCCAGAACCTGTGTGTGAGAACCTCTAAGTTCAAAGAAAGAAAAGAGAGAAAAAAAGTTAGATGAATCCTGAAAGTACAAAAACAATGAAGCAATAATATCTATGCAATTGATGTTGTTTTATACTAAAGTTAGATTTCTGAAGTCATCTTCTTTTTGAATCCTATTAATTCTTAGTTCTACTTCAAAGAGATACTTGTCTGTCCATAAATATATTGATTTTTGATATTACTCTGGAAATGGACTTGTAACAAAAATTTAGTTTCCATCATTATTTGCATTAAGGTCCAAGGGACCTGAAACCATATAATTTTTAATGTTGTAGGAAAAGGATACAAAGTATTTGCTATTTAAAGTTTTGAGCAATTTCATCCTGATTCTTTAACCTTCCATAAATTGACCCTAATTTATTGATTTTCACTTCCTTGAAAAGACTTAATATTTCTCTTTCTACCATCTAATGGACTGTATTATAAATCTCTAAGACTATACCAGCATGCATCTGGGTAGATCTCAGAGAACAACATCTCTATCTATTGTTTTCAGATGAGGAAAATGAGCCCTAGTGAAGTTAAATGATTAGTTCAAACTTACATATAAAGTATCAGAGGCAAAATTTGAATGTGATTTAGCACTATTGCCCAAAACTTTCATTACCTTGCTGTTTGTTATTGTTCAACCTTCATTCTTTAAGAGGAGCAATGACATCACAAGGGTGATATATTGACTTGCAACTGAATTGGATTTAAGTGAAGCAGAGCTCCCCAAAGTCATTAGCTTCACTCTCTCCCCCAGAATTATAAGAATCCAAGGGCAAGGTAAGAGTCAAGATGACAGATGATGGCCTAGCTCTTTTCCTTAGAGATGTGTCAGAAAGCATAGTAATGAACCATAAACTATACTATCTTCAAAACCGTAATACTTACTTTGAAAAAATTATATAAATTCCAAGCAAACACCTTCTGAATACAATTGCACAGAAGGGCAACTATGAAGAAAAATGTTTCTGTATTTTAGTATAAAAACTTTGAGAACTATGCCTTGCTGTGTTTGAAAATTAAAGCCAACTCTTATCCTGATCTTGTGTCATTTTCTTGTAAAGATTATGAGCTTAACTGTAATAGGTAAATTATGACTAAAACAAAATAAATATCCACATGCCATAAATTGAAATTATGTCCATGTATATAATTAGTACTATTATTAAAAATTGTTGAAATTAAAGAATGACAACTTTATTTTTTTATTGTTTCATGGGTTGTGAAAGAGGGAAAATCATCTCCCAAAACGCTAACCTAAATGTTTGCCATAGGGTAAACTTATAAGAGTGTTCTTTATTGTGCTACCCTGTATTATACAACCCAGGAAATTGCCTTCCTTGCTGTATACTCTTCTGGTCCTAGATACACAGAATTCTGAGACAAATTGAGAAGGCATTAAACAATCAATTCCCTGTACTTCAAAGCTATATTCATGCCTGAAATTTGAGAGCTATGATAATTCAGAAATCAAAGGCTGGCTGTTTCCTTCCACTACTGCTACCAACATTGGTCATTCTCATTATCCTCAAACTCTAGTAAGGAATCCCACTGGTCCATGTTTTTGTGGTTAACAGGAAAGAGTGGAGGGGAATGACACATATATCTGGAAGCTGGACTCAGCTGATTAATTTGCCACAATGGAAGCAGCTGTTGAAAATTGTTACCACTATAATCTGAATAGCCATTTTCCTAAGAATTTGAATGTCAGGAACTGTCACATGATTTCATATCATGAAGCCTTTCTTGTTTACCATTTATCAGAAGAATAATAGCCAACTTTGCTTCATAGTGTGTGGAATTCCAGTTTAGAAACATAAAAGGAAAATAAATAGCTTATTACTATTTTATGGCTAAGACAATCATTTTATATTAATTTAAAACTCTTCCAAATTTCTGCCACTTTTTAAATTTTTAAAAATGTTGCTAAAGGGTTTATGGTAAGATAGAAAATTAGGTTTGCAGTCAGAAAGATTGAGGCTCAGATCTTGCCACTGACACTACTGTGTGATGATAGAACCATTTAATGTTTTTGAAGCTCTTTTCTCAATAGTTAAATAATAACAATGTCTATATTTATTGATTTTTTAGAATTGTTATTTAGCTCAAGTAAGGTAATATAAGCAAAATACTTGGCCAATGGTTAGTTTTATTAGGAATTTCTGCATTTAAATATATATCAATACAATGAAAACCGATTGTTAATCTTTACTGACAATATTTGACCCTGAAATGTGATAGGAATTATTTTCAGGAATAGGCATTTACTATTATTACTAGGTAAAACCACAAACTCTCAGTATAGTAACATTTTTCAAGGGAAAGGGGAACAATAGTATTTTTTAAATTTATTTTGCCTAACTGCAGTCATTAAAAACTGCTCTCTCTATATTTTCCCTTCAACCTAAGAGAAGGAAACTCATAACTTTTTTTGAATGACTAGTGTTGTAGCCATCAGAAGTAATGAGATGAAGGAAAGAGTCATGGAAAATAAAGAGGAAGGGGAACAAGGAACATTAAACCACAGTTGATGTCTTGCTCCTTTCTCTAATAAATTATTTCAAAGACCATTTATTTAGTTTTTAAAAAGAAAAGCAAAATTTATACTTATACAGAGGTGAAGAACGAAATGAGTAGAACTGTGACAGAGGGGCAAAGTGGCTCAAGATAGAGTGCAGTATAATAAAAATTAACTTTACCTAAATGACTTTTTTGTTTAGATCTTTTTCAAGCATATTATTATGTTACAATTATAAAAAAGCATATAATTGTTATCTCATAATTTCTCCCTTAATGTATACTTGAGGAGCTGATTTTTGAAACCCCCCAAAATAATTTTACATTTATTCTTATCTCTTCTTATTAGAATTAGTTTAAGATTGTACCCTGTCAAAATATTTTTGGTTTCTATGTCATTGATAGTGCCCCTTTGTATCCTTGAGTCATCTGGATATTTTGTAAATATGGCTTTTTCATGTCTTTAATAAAATAATAATAAAAAAAAACAATCAGGACAACAGTAGTCATATATCTCTAACATACTCTATTGAACCCCTTGTGACAGATTGACTTCAAACAATTAATGACAAACCTTTGAATCCAGAGTTCAATCTGTTCACATAATTTTCTAGCTCACATTTCTTCACATTATCCCCAAGCATAGCATGATATTTTCATCAAGTACTTTGATAGCACTCCTTGATATAACAGTTTAAAATATAAATGTATAGATACATAGAGAAAATCTATGATTTCATCATTACCAAAAATTTCTTTCATCAGAAGCAGATTGGAACCTGTCATTGAACTGATAGAAAAAAAAATCTGGTGGCATACCTATATGACAAAAAATGTTGTTACTTGCCAAGTGTACAAAGCTAGCAAGGGGCAAAAGCAGGATTTGAACACTGCTCTTTCTGATTCTTAAAGTCAGAATTCTGTTCACTATGCCATACTCTTTCCAGTTTAGTAATGATTTTAAAAATACATGTAGTTTTGCATGACCTTTCCTTAATGAAACAAGAATTGCATCTTAATGATCATTCTTCATTTTGTAGATGTAATTAAGAATCTGTTCATGAAATGGGTTCTAAAATTTTGCCAGTAATCAAAATCAAACTGAAATATCATCCATAAACTCCATTTCTTTCCTTTTTTGGAAAATAGTTTTACCCATCTCAAATTCTGAAGTTCTTCTCTCACCCTCCATGATATTTTCAAAGATCAGTGACAACAACTCAATCATCACGTATATCTGTTTTTTTAGGATATAGTTCATTTGGATAAAATGAAATTAACTTATCATCTTTTTGTCTTTTTATTTTTATCTTCACAGTCAACTCCCTATCAGCTATATCGTTCTATCTTTTCCTACACAAAGATTATTCTTGACAGGAAAGAAAGATGCAGAGAAATTGAATAGTTCTGGGTTGGTTTGCTTTTTTTTTCTGTCAGTGATTAGCATCACACATACTTCAAGCAACAGTTTTTCTTTAAAATTCTTAATAATAAACCTACAAGATGCCCTTTTATTTCCCTTACCTTCCTGACAAGGCTCAGTTCATTTAGTTTTAAGCACATTTGGCACTTTTCTTATAAGACTGTAAAACTTTCACAAACTCTGTCAGTATCATTGCTTTAATCTTCTGTATGTGATGTTAAGAAAATCTAACTTGGTCAGGTGTGGAAGGACCAACCTTTAATCCCTACCATTTGGAAGGCTGAGGTTTTCATATCTCTTGACTTGGAAATGTTTCAGTTATAGCAGGTTTAAAATCCAAACAGATGTTTGACTAATATGGTAAGCCCCTAAGTACAGAGGACAATCACTCTGTGTTTTTAAATTTTACTTTATTTTTAATTTACATAATAAAACAAGCATTGTATAAACTACTATGATTTTTTAAAAAATTACACATGAAACTGAAAATCTGTCATGTATAGCAAGTTGTACATAATATTCCATACTTGAAATTTCTGATCACATTCTCTTTCTTCATACTCTCTTTTCTCTCATTTTTTCCTGACTCTTCCATACTTTCTTCATTCTCCTTCTGCCCATCTAACAATGACTTCTGTCTCCTTTGTTGGATCTTCATTCATATTATGCCTAATATTTAAATCCTAAGACTATATCCTGAGTGTCTACTTTATTTTCTCTCCATATTAACTCCAGTTACCATAGTGTCAGCTGCCCATGCTGGTCATTTCCAAGTCCCTAATATCCACAAGTCCTTGTTTCTCTCATAAGTTATAACTCTGTATGATCATCAGGCTACAGGATGTCCAATAGGAATCTCAAATTCAGAATATCTAAAAGTGTACTCATCATCTATTTCCCCTCAGAAAGATCCAAATTTCATTTCTCACTTCTCTATTTTTCTCAAAGTTACGATTATCTGTCACCCAGCTTCATAATCCACTTTATCCTTCACTCCCCACTCTTATTCACTCACTAAATTTACTCCTTTATTGTTTTTATGTCATTTTCCAGCCATGTCTGATTCTTTGTGATCTCATTTTGGAATTTTCTTGGTAAAAATACCAATATAGTTTGCTATTTCCTTCTGAAACTCATTTTACAGATGAGGAAACTAAGGCAAACAGGGTTAAGTTACTTGCCCAGGTTTACATTGTCTGAGGCCAGATTTGAACTCATGAAGCTGATTATTATTTATTCCAGGCCCAACACTATATCCCCTGAATCACAAACCTGCCTCTACTTTCTTGTAAAACTTCTACATTTCCACCTTTCTTCATCTCTCACATATCTCCTTTACGTGTCTCCTTTTTTTGGCACACACATAGCCACTATCCTTCTTCAAGATCTTATTATAACTTTTCTGAATTAATGTAATAACCTTTTCATTATTTTCCCTGCATCATATTTTAGACCACTTCAAGCTATCCTCCACATAGCTGCTGAAGTGATTTTTCCCTAAAGTTTATATCTGTTCATATTACCTTCATTCTTGAGTCTTTTCTTACAAATATTAAATATAATGTCCTATATAGACATTTAGAACTCTTAATAATTTGATTCCTTTCTATTTTCCTGGCTTATTATATATCACTTCCCTCTAAGAACTCATATTGGCCTACTTGTATTTTTTTTTAAACACAATCCATCTAGCATCTCAATGACTTTGCAGTGACTATGGCCCATGTTGATGGTAATGACATTTTATAAAATTTTAATGTTTAGAAAGCACTTTATATGTGTGTTATCTTATTTAGTTCTCACAAAATCCTGTGAGGTATATATTCTTACTATGCCCATTTTACAAATGAGGAAATAGAGGTTAAGAGAAGTTAAGTGAATTACTCAGGTTCACTCAGCTAGTAAATTTCTGAGGCAGAATTTGTACTCAGGGCTTCTGGACCCAAAGGCAATTAATCTCTAAACTTTATCACTTAAAAAATCAAAATGTCATTCTTGGACTAAGAATGCTTATTTCACAAAACTTCTTCTCTCTTTTGAATCTCTTAGCTGATTGGCTGCAGTGACAAAAAAACAAACAAACAAACAAAAAAAAAACCTTTATACTTATAAGGCCTTAAGTAACTTGCCTAAAATGTTATTTTGTATAACACTCTTTAAAATTTTCAAGACAGTATCATTTTTGCCTATTTGAATTTCCATAAATAACAGTGTATTTTGAGGTCCTCCACTATATCCCACATCCCATAAAACTCGTTTGTCAGTTAAAGTTACCTACCCATCAGTAGGAAATTATTAGCTAGCACTATTTCTTCTCTTCTTCTCTCCTCTTCTCTTCTCTCTTCACCTCTTCTCTCTTCTCTTCTCCTTGTTTCCTTTCCTCTTCTTCTTCTCTTCTCTCCTCCCTTCTCTTCTCATCTCTTCTCTTCTTGCATCTTCTTGTCTCTTCTCTTCTCCTCTTCTCTTAGCTTGCTTTTCCTTTTCCTTGTCTTTCTCCTACCTGCCTCCTCTTTTCTTCCCTCCTTCTCTCCCTACCACTTCCCTCCCTCCTTCTCTCTCTCTCTCTCTCTCTCTCTCTCTCTCTCTCTCTCTCTCTCTGTCTCTCTCTCTCTTTCTCTCTCTCTCCTTTCCTCCTCTCTCTCTCTCTGAATGAAGCATCTTTATTTACCTAGTGAAGTATGTAAAGTCTATTGATGAGACAGAATAAAAATGAACCCTTGGTGGCTTATCCCCATTAATATTAGCAGAATGAAATGCAAAGTATGACAGAATGCTGAGATAAAGGTTCTCTGAATTCTTTCCTTCTAATGTACTGTTCCTTAAAGAAGGCAAAACTAAAATCTAAGTATTCTAACAAAGACAAGTTTAAAACATAAATAAATAAAATATTTGACAATGGAATTGCTATTTTTTTAAATAAAACTTTTGCCAGATACTATCTTTATCTTTTAAATTCTTCTCACCATCTCTCCCTGTTGCTTAGGGTTATTTCTAGTGAAGATCATTATATAAGTTTTGTTTTGTTTTGTTTTTGCTGAGGCAATTGGGGTTAAGTGACTTGCCCAGGGTCACACAGCCAGGAAGTCAAGTGTCTGAATTCACATTTGAACTCAGGTCCTCCTGACTTCAGGGATGGTGTTCTATCCACTGCGCCACCTAGCTGCCCCCATTATATGAGTTTTAAAACGTCTATTTTTCATAATTCCCTTTGTGTTCTTAAATTTTTTTTGTATTTCCCAACCAGCTTCTAAAATAATGAAACTTTTATCAAGATAACTCTGAATAATTAACAACTACAGACTTGGAGGTACATGCCTCATCCCAGCATTAAAGTTGGAAGTGAGTAAACACTGAATTAAAAATAAATAGAAAGTAGAAGGAGAATAAAAGGAAAGTTTGAGGGATATATGCTGTGAAAGATGGAGTGATCAAGAATCATGAAATAGATTATATAAAACATGATGATCTTGCCACCAATTCATCACCAGCTTGCTGTATGTGTGCTGTGTATGTGTGTATATCTTTCTCTGTCTCTGTGTATGTATGTTTCTCTCTCTCTTTGTCTCTACATATATATTACTGTCATCCTTTGTTCTTGAAAAGGACTATGACATCAGAGAAGTGATGCCACAGCATGCAAGTGAATTGGATTATACACACACACACACACACACACACACACACACACACACATATATATATAGCATTTATATATGTGTGTTAATATTCATATGTGTATACACTCAGCGAGATGATTTTATACACACACACAAATACAAACACAAATATATAATAAGAAAGGAAGCACTGTGCATAACAGAATGTTATAAAATATCATCTCCAAATCCAGATTTATACAAATAACTGAAGAGAAAAAGAATAAATTAGTCATTATTCAGAGCTGTGAATCCATTCATTCATTTTTCTATTCATTATTCACAGTTTACAATGAATCTAAATAAAACCTACTTTCAATATATAATTCAAGAGAATAGAGATACCAAGTTCAGATGAGACATAATTACTAAACTAATGGAATTTATAATCTTATAATCTAAGACTTTATGAAAACCTATATTTACTGGTTAATAAAATTCTTAGTTTAATTTTGTAACTTTTCATCCTGCCTTATGAATACATTGTTTATTTTTTCCTTACTATACATATATATAGACCAGAGAATGCAAACTTTTAAAAACATTTGATGTTGATGCCTCACCAGGGGTCTGGAATTAAATGTGTCTATCTAAAAAAGAAACTGTATAGTCTCCTTTTTGAGACAATAGCTTGCCCAACCCCTTTTCTTTTATTTTTCTTTCATTCCAGGCATAAACTCCTTTTGGGATTTGAGGGAGTAAGTTTTTCAAGTTTGTAACTGTAGCATGTATTAAAAGCTTAATGGGAAAAGATTTTATTTCTTATGATTTCTTTTCATTGTTAGAATTGCCAATAAAGAAGTTTCTCAAAATTTGTTCACTACTATAAATCAGTCACTCTTTATCCTATTGAGCAAAGGTCAATGAAATGGATTTAGAGTAATTTGGGATTTCTATTTTTTATTGGAAAAAAAACTTCCAGTCACTAAAAAGTTATGAAATTATGATGAAAGTGAGCAAAAGAAAATATGAATTGCTAATGGATACACTTTATGGATTGTGTTTTCTAAAGTATTAAATAGCCCATATCATGGTGTTAGGATTAAGCACTTAAAGTGCCAACAGAAGTAATTGTTATAATAAGTGATTCTTAACCCAAAATACATTCTTTTAAAAAATACTTTATTATCCTTTGACCTGTCCAGCAGGTCATCAACGTGGGTCAGCGAGCAGGACATAAGCCGGGGGAGCAGAGCTCGTAAGGCCGAATGGCCTGGGGAGACACAGAGGTCTGGGGACAGGATCGCAGAGAGGAAGGAGACAACTCTAGGTTACGGTAGATTATGTCTCGAGTTTATTGAGTTTGCACAGAGTATATATAGGCAGATAATCACAATGCCAGGTATGCAGTAAAAGCACATTGAGCAAGAAGACAGATGGGGCAAATACTTTTGTGACATTTCGAAATGAAGGGTCGGGGTCAGGTGTCAAAGGTTAGGGGCCCCAAGGATGGAGTAGAACAATGATATCTTGTGGCTTCCTGAGGCGTGTCGTTCTGCATGCCTGTGCTGGAATGTGCAGTGGTTATCTTCAGAGACTCAGATATTTGTGTCAGGGGGGAAGGGGGAAGGTTAAAAGGGTCATGGTTTTAGGGTTCAGTCTCTGGCAATCCTTATTTGTTAATTTATTTATTTTAATATATTACTGTATGAATCGTGTTGAAAGAGAAAAATCAGAACAAAAGGGAAAGACCATGAGAGAGGAAAAAAACAGAAAAAAAAGTTAACATATCATTAGTGGATTTACATTCAATCCCCCTATTTTTTTTTCTGGATGCAGATGGAATTTTCTATCCAAAGTCTATTGGGATTTCCTTGGATCACTGAACCACTGAGATGAACCAAGTCTTTCATAGTTGATCATCATGCATTCTTACTGTTATTGTGTACAATGTATTTCTGGTTCTGCTTGTTTTGCTCAACATTATTCATGTAAATCTTTCTAGGCCTTTCTAAAATCAGCTTGCTCATAATTGTTTATAGAACAATAATATTCCATTATCTTCATATACCACAGTACCACAGTTCATTCAATGATTCCTTAACTGATGGGCATCTACTCATTTTCCAATTCTTTGTTACCACAAAAAAATGCTTCAACAAGGATTTTTGAACATGCAGATCCTTTTCTCTTCTTTATCCTTTTCTTGTAATACAGACCCTGTAACAGCACTGCTGGGTCAAAGGATATGCACAGTTTGATAGCCCTTTGGGCCCAAAGATTGTTCACCAGAATGATTGAATCATTTCACAATTCCACTATCCAGTTTTCCCAGATCTCATCTGACATTTATCATTATCTTTTCCTGTCATCTTAGCCAATCTGAGAGGTATGTGTTATTTCAGAGTTGTTTTAGTTTACATTCCTCTAACAACAGTGATTTAGATATTTTTTTCATATGACTATAGATGGCTTTCATTTTGTCATCTGAACACTGTTCATATCCTTTGGCCATTTATCAGTTGAAGAATGACTTTTCTTATAAATTTGATGCAGTTCTTTATATATTTTAGAAATGAAACTTTTATCAGAAACACTGGCTATAAAAATTCCTTTTCATCTTTATACTTCCTTTTTAATCTTGTTTCTGTTTTTGTTTATGAAAAAACCTTTTATGTAATGTAATCATAGTTATCCATTTTGCCTTTCATAATGTTCTTCTATAGCTCTTATTTGCTATAAATTCCTCCCTTCTCCAAAGATCTGATAAGTAAATTTTTCCTTGCTTTCCTAATTTGCTTAGGGTATCATCCTTTATGTCCAAATCATGTACCCAATTTTATCTTATTTTGGTATGGGATATGAGATGTAGGTCCCAAAATACATTCTGAAAAATCTTCCATCATTTACTTGCTTATATTAAAAACATTTGCATTCCCAAATGTACTTTAATTTCCAAACATAGTATATTTCATCTTCTGGTTTATCTGATGTTGCATTAAACTATTGTGCAATTAAATGCATTTGTACATTTGCATATACTTACAATTTTATCTGCCATGTTAATGATGACAAAATAATCTCTTCCTTTCTTTTTTTATTGGTAAGGACATTAAATTGAAATGATAAAATGTTACGAAGACTTTTAAGATATAGCTACAATAAAATTAATTTTTTTTAAATTTTAAATTCTTAAATTTTAGTGGGAACATGTGAAGCAAAATTTTAGTTGAAGAAATGGAGCTTATTTGAAAGCACAACTTGATCCCTTTGCCCATCTTTTAGGATACTAGATTTTTTTTGTAAACTCTCTCACCATATGCAAGTAAGTAACTTACGAGTTAATTCAGAATTTCCTCCCAAGAAATTGCACTGCCTCTTCCTTTTACAGTGATAGATACATAATGTTATCAAAGAGGACAAAACACATTATCCTTGCCACAAAAGAACTGGCATGTCATTAAACTGCTCCTCATTGGCTAATTTGGGAACTGATTGAATAAATGCTACAAAAAATCTTTTCAACCTCAAAGGAAAGGAAAGTTAATTCAATGGCTGCTATTGATGGACCCATGGTTAATTGAAATAGGCAATAATGACCAGGTGTAGCACTATCTGGATTCTACTGGGATGACAAACAACTCATATTGTCACTTCAATGCTATGCCAATCTCTTCTTCCCTAAGTCCTTTTCAACTCTGTTCAGTATATAGATTGTTTTTTAATGACTTTTCAGCTTTTTGCCTGTCCCAGAGTAAGTATTTATTCACTCATTTGCAAGTTTTCAAAATATAGTAGGAAACCATATTGAGTTTAAAGTGCTTTTCACATGCTGGTTTTTAATGATTTGGAAAAGGGTGAGATATTTTAAAGGAAATAAGCCTTTTTAAGAATCTAGTCACACATTTTAGGGACACATTTTAATTAATATTTAAATGTTTAAAAAATACTAACTTTTTCTAGAATCAAAGTACATTATCTACTAACAAAGCCAAATAAAATCAGTTGCAGCAAACGTTTTTCAACTATGGTAGGTGAAAGGAAGAAAGCAGAATTGTGAGGTTTTAGTTCCTAAAAGACATCTGCCATTTTCCCCCTTCCCACTTTCCAAAGCTTATTTTAAATTACATTCCATACAGAAGAAATATTTGTCTGGAAGTAGTTTTAACAATTACCTACTTTGAGGCATTGCTATATCTAGAAGATATGACTCCACTCTGTTGGTACTTTTTTTTTTAAGAAAAAATATGCAGAAACTTAACTCAAGCAGACCAATGTATAATAAATCTTATTATCAAGACACTTTTAAAAACATTTCCCAACTATAATGTTTCCTGTCTTTATAATAAACACATGAGCCAATTGTTTAAGGTCAACTTCTTGGTCCCGTAATTAAAAATGAAAATCAGAAAAGGCCCCTTTATGGAAAATTAAACAATATTTCATTTTTAAAAATCACTTTAAGATTTACAAGGCATTTTACATATATTATCTTATTTGACCCTCACAAAGGTTCTATAAGATGTATGTTATTATAACTTTCATTTTATGGCTCAGAAAACAAATCCAATGGCTATATGACTTGTCCACAGTCACACAGATAGTCTATTACAGGAAATGAGATCAGGGAATTCTGATCCAGTGACCATCATGCTGTTCGTTACTTATCTCTACAAAAGATGAGGCCAACTGGAACAGCGTAGCTGAAGTACATTTTCTGGGGAATTGCTGTACTTTTAAGATATTAGAAATAAATGTTAACTATTTTATAAAGCCTGGGAAGAGTTAAAGAACTTTTACTGACACTGATGTCTTGGGTGTTTCTTTCCCTCATGCCATGTAACCTGGGCTGAGACTTGTAAACTAAATAGCACTCCTATTGCCTTTTCTTTCAAAATAAAATTTAAAAGATGGGTCTAATATCTTGGACCCAAGATCCTAAGTGGTCTTAAAGACAACCAAGTGATACATGAAACTGTTGGATCTCAAATCAAGAAGGCTCAAATTGAAACCTGCCCTGTAATGATAACTGTGTGACCTTGGGCAACTCCCTTAATGGCTATCTGCCTCAGTTTCCCTTCACATGGAAAATTGGAATAATAATAATAACACCCTCTCAGAGATGTCAAAAAATTAAATAAGATAAAATTTATAAAAAATTTTACAAAATTTAAGGCAGTATATGCTGTTATTAGTATTCCTGGCAACCTCATCAATACATTCGTTTTGGAGTCTCCAAAACTTCTCAAAGAAACAACTCTTTAAATAAAGAGAATTTAACAGGCCCCAAACTTCTAAATCAGATAATGCAACTAGATCCATTTGTTAAGAAAATAATTATTTGCTTTTTTTATTATTATTATTTCATTCTCATAGACCTCAAAACAGGCTATTATTATCCCCATTTTACAGACTGACAAAATAAGGTTTTAAGAGCTTAAGTAGTTTGCCCAAATTGACAAAGTTAGAACAATCCAAATTTTCTGCCTCCTGTTAATACAGTATTCATTTCACTGTTTAATGCTGTCTTTCTATTCAGTACCACAATTTATAAATTTAAACCTTGGAAACTCACAATTCAATAAATTTTTACAATAGAGTAATATGACTATTTTCAGAGTATTATTGGGCTATTTCTAGCCCTTGGACTGTATTGTAATCTCTGGATGATTCTTAATTCACTTAGAGGCATTATTGCCTTTATGACACTATTTATATATCATAGCTCCTGATTCATTTAATCCCACCTACTTTTTTTAGCAGAAAAATATCCTTGACATTCCTTTGACTTTAAAATTGACATTCCAATTCATGATAACTCCTACATTGTATACCCTCAAGTTTATATATATCTATATATCTATATATTTATATATGTATATATATATATCTTTTTTACCTCCATATTTACTATCTCCCTTTCTTATCTTTGTTCCAAAATATGATATACTATATCCATAAATTTGTTCTGATATGCTGCTAGTGTGAAGGATCTGCCTGGACAACACATCTAATTTCAACTCTTTCTATATATGACCACTAAATTCCAATTGACCTTGCAATGGCAGAGTGGTTAGTCATTCTGTACACAATGACATTAAGTCTTTAAGTCATTCTATCATTGTTATTGTTGTTTTCAATCATGTCTTACTCTTTGTGACCCTATTTGGGGTATTCTTGACAAAAATACTGGCAAGGTTTGTCATTTCCTTCTCCAACTCATTTTACAGATGAGGAAACTGAGAACAGGGTTCAATGTCTTGACCAGAATTATACAGGTAGGAAATGTCTGAGTCCTGATTTGAACTCAGAAAGATGAGTTTTGGACTCCAGTAATGTACTCTAATTACTATGCAGGACCTACTATTGGTCAAAGAAAAATAAAAAGGAAGTTCTTTCATTTCCCTTCCCTTAATGTATTCATTGATTCTAATTGGTACTCACTTAATTTGACTACTTTTGGCTTGCTTGAAGTCAAGTTTTCTTACACACATGCAGTTTTCAGCCAATTAGAATATATTACTTAATATAACATTATTAATATATTTAATGCTTATAACAATTTCCAAGTATCACATTGACCAGAGAGTTAGAAGCAGTAACCAATTGTCTATCATATAAAGGAATGCTAAATTGGAATTAAGAAAACCTGCATTCAAATCCAAGCTTTTCTATTTATCATCATTATTACTATGGACACATTACTAAATATTTTGAAACACTTTCCTTCTGTGTAAAATAATAATTTCTATGGTACCAACCTGAAAGGGCAATTGTGAGGCTTCAATGAAATAATATACATAAGGGTTTTGCAAACATTAAAACTTATAGCAAGTTCATATATTGTTGCTCTTTCTGTCAACAATGAATAGAATGTTTTCTCTAATGAAAAGCCAATTTCTTCATATAGCTTATTGGGTACTGATATCTTCAATTACAATTAACATGATTGGTTTCACTAACATTGAGGACAAAAATTATTTGTCACAGAAATGCTGGCATAATTTGTCCCACATTTTATCTTGTTTTTTGACTTTCTTCCTATAATGGTACTCAAAGCACCTGAGATGATCTGGTTTAATTGAGCTTACAACTAATTTTTCTTAGACATGCATTCCCCTCCACTGTTCTTAATTTTTTCACAAGGTAATGCTATTTAGAATCTTTTGCTACCTTCCTCTATAACATTAGTCAAATCAGTACATTATTCTAAAAAAAAACTTTGTCCTTGGTTGCCATGTTGCTCTGCTTGACAGGTCTCATGTGTTTCTTGACTGAGACGGTTTCTGGGGGCTCTTTTTATCTCTTCGTTGTGGCAATTGCTTATTAGCTACTAATAGGAAATAGTCATAACTAGAATCAATTTCTTTTCCTTTATCTATTTCCTATTTATCAAAATCAAAAGTTTTTTTTTGTAAAGATCAGTTTGAAGTTGTCATGAATTGTTTTTCTAATCTTTATTCTTTCTTTTTATTTGGTATAGATTTTGAATTTTGCTTTAAGTAGTCTATGACCTAACTATATATATATATATATATATATATATATATATATATATATATATATATAT
>JAJPUD010004911.1:104976-134706 GCA_023553655.1 Myrmecobius fasciatus | reverse complement strand
TATATATATATATATATATATATATATATATATATATATATATATATCAGTATTCAATTGTTCCCTATATGTTAAAGCACAATTTTGGGATCATATTTGGTGTTTATTATTTTCAACATTTTCCAATCACTTTTTATAAAAAAAATATTCATGATAAATAGGTATCAGGATTTTAAATTGTCTGAAAAGTTTTGGCTTCCTTTATTTCTTAATCCTGAAATATAAAAGCACTACAAGCACATTATTTAAAAATTAGGAAACAGTTACTTTGTAATCTGTTATTTAACTTCAATTAAGTAATTAACATATCATTGGTACCCATTTAAATACTACAGCTATAATATTGTATTAATGTTCTAAAGCCAACTTAACATTCTGACCTAATGCTCAGTTTCTTTGCATATAAGAATATGACATTATAAAGACAGTCAATTAGGAATAAGCATGGCATTATATTGTTATAGTTGGCTTGATAATACCCTCTACTTAATCACTGCATTGTTTTGTGTCACATACAAAACTGGATTGTAAATCTTCCTGGGTTATGTTACAGATTATTCGTGCTTTCCCTGATTCAAGGATGAAAATTATTATGGCAATTTAAAGCATGCTTATCAGTATCTGGGTTTCTTCATGAAAATATTCAATTTAAAATGTCTCTGTAGAAAATTAATGATAGTGAATATAATGCTTTCCAATAGGAAATACTAGGAAGCTATGTGAAGTAAGGGATAAAATAAACTTACAATCATGAAGAAAGGAGTTCCAATTTTACCTCAGCACTAACCAGCTCTGTAACCCTAGAAAGATTCTTAACCAGTCTCTCTAATATATATCAAATGCTTAGCTCTGTACCTGGAAAATAAATGGTATTTAATCATTGCCTTTTTTGCCCTTCCCCTCTCTCTTTCCCTTCTTTCCTCTTTTTTCTCCTTTTCTCCTTCTTTCTTTTCCTAGAGTGAAAGTCCTGTTAACATGTCAGAAAGTATCAGGGAATGCTTTAGAGATCTCTGCCTTATTCTGTCCTATTCAACATTTTTTTCAATAACTTAAAGATATATTTGGCAGTCGTTTAAAATTGCAAATAAAAAAAAGCTGTGTTTGAGGACTAACTAGACAATAAATTCAAGATCCAAAAGATACTGAATATTACAATGCTGGACTTAATCTAACTAGATTTTACATTTAGAGCAGGAATTATATAATCTAGACTTTGTGGTTTGTAATCTATCTTGGTTGGTAGAATTTGCTTCCAAGATCATCTTTGTTCCACTACATAACATAATGCCATAGAACTTCTTGTTGTCAAGTTTTTTAGTCATACCTGATTCTTTGTGACCCCATAGACTTTCTTTTCCCATCATTTTTTTCTGGACCAACATACTGGAATGCCTTGACATTTTTCCCCCAGTGGATCATCATTTGTTGTTGTTGTTTTTCAAACTAAAGGAAATTCACTTTTTTATATTTAACGTCTATCAGGAAGGAAGGCAGAAATGTTGTCTACAATCAAAATACTAAAATAAGATGTACAAGTTCATTACTTTGAAATGAATTCTTTCTAGTGTAAAGTTAGTATCATTATTGCTTAAAAATCAGAGGATTTAATGAATTATTAGGAAATAGTTAAATACTATTTTTCTGGGAAGTTTTTTTTCAAACCAAAGGTCTATCAGAAAGGCCCCAGAAATGCAATTTTAAAAGTTAAAGATTGACTTCGTTGTTTTTGTTTTTTTTTTTAAGCTACAAATTCTTAGCCTTTCTAAAAGGGGAAGAAGATAACGATTTTTTTTTCTTCCAGGAGTAAAAAAACAGATGTTTTATTTGCCTATTAAATCAAAAAGTTGAGTGGCTTGAAAAATTAACATTTGGACTATTTATACTTTTTTTAATAGAGGTTTTCCCATTAAAAATCATTTTAAGAGGTGTGAATATTACTATTATTACTATTACCATCACCACCCATCACCACCACCACTACCACCACTACTCCTACTACTAAATAAAATTAAGAAGATATCTATCATGTTGATAAAAAAAAATTTTGCTTTTAGGTGTATCTAGCTAATTTACAATGATGATTTTAAATTCAAAATGTGATTGAAAATGGTAATGACTTCAGAATTCATGTGTATCTATTTTGTCTTCTGTTAGCGGTGTGACTGGTCCTTAACTTCCTTTCCTGGGTAATTTCCTAGCTCAAGTTTTTCATGGTCAGCTCTAGCAATCTTTTTTTTTTTTTTAAGGCTAGCACACCATAAGGGCCAGTGACAATTCTCAGAAGTATACTTCACTTGATACAGGGAGGAAGCAAACACTGGTTTAGTTGTAGCAAAGGGAACAAAGCTTTAAACTTTCAAGCATTTGTATTGCTCTCTCAGGACATCTTTTAATTAAAATAAATTAGAGAAACTCTTCAAGAGCTGGATTTTAGTGAGCTTTGAAGTGTTGTGCTTAAAGTCATAAAATGGCAAACTACTGATGGTCATATTACTGAGGGCTAAACATTGTATAAATAGCTAGTGAATTCCAGCCAGTATTAAGTCCATATTTCTCCCCTTAACTAGCCAGGTGGCAAATCTGTTTTGTTCAATATATTCCCTTTTGAGAAAATAAAAAATCTCACATCAATTAGATGTGACTAAACCAGATGCCAATAAATTATGCTATCAGGTATGATTGGGCTGAAAAATATAAAATATGATAATATTATGATTCAATTGACAATTTTATTTGCTGCACACTGGGGATTTCTTAGCATTATTTCCTATAATTGAAAATATGAAAAAAATAATGTAGAATAGGACAATGAATAGAAATGGTATTGTAAAGTGTTACCTGAATGACAGATTTTTTATATGTAGATTTGACAAACTAATTAGAAGCTTCTATCTCATCTAAATTTACAATGTACAATATAGATTTCCTCAATCTAAACTTTGCTCCTTATTTCATTATTATGAAATCTTCATTCCTCTGTCCATGTGAAGAGTTATACAAATATAAGTATATGCACTTATATAAAAGAACTAATGTCAGCAACATGAGGAACTTCTATAATCAATAGATATCACACCTCACTACAAGAGACATATGGAATTACCTTTTGACTGTCAAAGTTAACAAAAGAAGTCAAATTTGAACTTAAATCTTGCTGACTCCAGGTTCACCACCTTTCATCAGTATCAAAAGACCTGAAGTCAATTTATTTAAGATCTTGTTCAATCCATAACCTCTATACCTTCAATTTCCTAAACTGTGAAATATAGGAGATGGATGAGATCTAAACTTCATAAACTGTAGGTCACAAATGATATGGAATCTCTCACTTGAATGTGGGGGGTCACAAAATTATGACTTATTATCAGTAAATATTTGATTTGTATAACTATTTTAGATACCTGGTGTCATGTAAAAATTTCTCAGGCAAAAAGTGGTTGTAAGTGGGGAAAAGTTTAAGAAGTCCTAGAGTAGATGTTTTCAAAGGGTCTGTTTCAATTCTAAATCTATGATTGTATAAGCTATTCTTGTTATATTTGTAATATTTAGAAAGATCTAATTACATACAAATATTCTGATAATAAAGTTGCTATTTATCACTATGTTAATATCCATAATATAGATTATTTTTATTTTTCATTTTATATTATTTTTGTATGTATTATATAGCTATTATATATTATTTATTGATTATTATATTTTGATTTTTATATTATTTTATCATCTACAATGAACTTCTACATTTATTATTTCATTTAGACTTCTTCAAACGAACGGGAAGTAGGTAACAGAAATTTATTTTACCTTGTCTTCCTAGACACTCATACCACTATACATTTTCATGAAACTATTCTTTCTTAATTTTCCTCATATCTCTGTAATTGTTTCTTCTCAGACTTTTGTTGAATCTTCATAGATGTCATGCATGTTAGCTGCCAAGTCCTTTTATGATCATCCCCCTGCCCAGTCTTTGTCTCTTTTCTTTTCTCTTTACTTTGTTTTACTGAAATTGAATCAGCTCCTAGGCATCCATTTATCAAGAGACTATGGAATTGTATATTTATCTATGGATACCTTTCCACAGCTCTAAGATTAAAAAAAAACAAAAACAAAAACAAAAACAAAAACAAAACATTTTTTTTAAATTAAGGCACCAAAATCCATTCTCGCAAGTCACTTAATAACACTTTGTGTCATGGTTTACTCCTCATTTTCATTTATTGCACATATCCCCTCAGTTTTCAAATCTTACCATTTCTACCTAATTGTTAGCATCCTAATTTAGGCCCTCATCATTTCATGATTGGACTATGTTAATAGCCTTCTAATAAGTCATATGACTCATTTGCTGTTGTTGATTGTTAAGTGATTCTTTATTCCATTTTATATCAAGTGTTAATCTCTTCATTTATCTTTTTTTCCCTGAGGCAATTGGGGTTAAGTGACTTATCCAGGGTCACACAGCTAGGGAGTGTTAAATGTCTAAGACCAGATTTGAACTCAGGTCCTCCTGATTTCAGGGCTAGTGCTCTACCCACTGCGCCACCTACCTGCCTCTCATTTACTTATTTATTTTTTTAATATACCCCAATTACTTAAAGAGTATGGAGGTGAGAAAAATGATTACTTCTATTACATCAATAATTACTGAATTGTGACAAGAATTTTTTTCTGAAGTCTGTAGGCTTTTTAATCTGTGAAGAACATTGAGATTACCCAAATCCTCAATTGGGTTCTGATCCTGGATGGGAAAACCCACCCACTAGAGAAATTTATGAATAATTTAATCTAAGGGGAATTTTGGCTCATTCTGTTCCACTCAGTCTAATTTGAGCAGAGATGGACTTTCTTTTGTCTAGACTTCCTTAGGCAGTATAGTATAGATAGGAAATAAATCTCTTTATCTCTTTGTCCAAGATAAGTAATCAGAGTCATTGGTCACTGTTCCCTCATTATGACAGTTGCACCTTTATAATATTCATTTTTCTTATTAATTATAAATGAAGCAGAGTCAATTGTTATCCTCAGGAGCATCCCCTCTTCCAAGGACAAATAAGAATTGAATGGATTTCATAAGAGGGTTTTGGCATTTGAGAATGTCACTGATCCCTTTAATTAATTATTGCTAGCACGATTAATAAAATTAATAATTAATCAGAAACTATGTTTCTCAAAATGTTCACGTGTCACAGATGAATACTTTACAATATTTTACAAATAGTTTACAAGAAGTTAAACCTGACCCCCATTCACAAACCCTTATATACATTACATCTTTTCCTTCATGGTGATAAAGGTACTTTGTATAAGACATAGTAATAAAAATAACAGAGGCAGCTAGGTGCCTCAGTAGATGGAGCTTAAGTCTGGAGTCAGGAAGACCTGGGTTCAAATACAACCTCAAACACATGTTAGTTGTGTGACTCTAAGTAACTTTTTTATTAAAGCTTTTCATTTTCAAAACATGTGCATAGATAATTTTCAACATTCACCTTTGTAAAACCTTGTATTCCAAAATTTTTCTCTCCCTTTCTCACATCTCCTCCCTTAGAGAGCAAGTAATCCAATATATGTTAAACATGTGCAATTCTTCCATACATATTTCCCCAATTATCTTGCTGCACAAGAAAAAATCAGATCAAAAAGGAAAAAAAATGAGAAAGAAAACAAAATGCAAACAAACAATAACAAAAAGAGTGAAAACACCACATTGTGATCTACATTCATTCCTCACAGTCCCCTTTCTGGGTGCAGATGGCTCTCTTCTTCACAAGACCACAGGAACTGGCTTGAATCATCTCATTGTTGAAAAGAGTCACATCTATCAGAATTGATCATTGTATAATCTTGCTGTTGCCATGTGCAATGATTTCCTGGTTCTGCTCACTTACCTTAGCATCAGTTCATGTAAAACTCTCCAGTTTATTCTGAAATCATCTGCTCATTGTTTCTTATGGACAATAATATTCCATAACATTCATATGCCATAACCTATTCAACCATTCTCCAACTGAGGGGCACCCACTCAATTTCCAGTTTTTTGCCACTAGAAAAAGGGCTACCACAAACATTTTTGCACATATAGGTTCTTTTCCCTCCTTTATGATCTCTTTGGGATATAGGCCAGTGGAGACACTACTGGATCAGATGGTATGCACAGTTTAGTATCCCTTTAAGAATAGTTCCAAATTGTTCTCCGGAATAGTTGGATAAGTTCACAACTTCACCAACAACTTATTAATGTCCCAGTTTTCCCACATCCCTTCCAATGTTCATCATTATCTTTTCCTATCATGCTAGCCAATATGAGAGGTGTGTAGTGGTACCTCAGAATTTTCTTAATTTGTATTTCTGTAATCAACAGTGATTTAGAGCACCTTTTCATATGACTAGAAATGATTTCAATGTCTTTATCTGAAAATTGTCTATTCATATCCTTTGACCACTTATCAACTGGAGAATAACTTGAATTCATATAAATTTGAGTCAATTCTCTATATATTTTAGAAATGAGGCCTTTATCAGAACCTTTAATTTAAAAAAAAAATCTGGGCAAGTAATTAACCTCTGTTCACTTTAATCCTCTAGAGAAGGAAATGGCAAACTCCTCCAGTATCTTGAACAAGAAAATTCCATGGACATTATTGATATTATATGGTCCATCTTGTCACAAAGACTTAGGACACAACTGAGTAACAACAGATTAACTATATATCCTCATGCACTGTCAGTTGTAGTAATATTTTAGATCACATATGGTATACATTAGATTAAATAAGTATAAAATTTGAAATTGCTATTGACTGAAAATTTGTTCTACATTTACTTATTTCTATACAATTTCTTCCAAATAGAGCAAAGGAAGGCAGGGTCTGTGGTTATTGTCTTTGGTTAACTGATATCAGGCACAGAATTTGCACATAGTATTTAGATGCTTAATGAATTCTTCTTGAGTTGAATTAAATTAAATTTGCAATGTCAACTAAAATAAGATTAAGTCCAGTATATATCTTCTATCATAACTTATTTGTACATATTTATTTGCATGTTTTCTTCTTCCTTTAGGCTGGGAGCTCCTAGAAGGCAGAATTATCTTTGGCGGTTAGCTCAATGCCAGACACATAAAAAGAGCTAATGATTAAAATATTATTTCATTATCATCTATTTCCCTTTTTCCTCCTCTACAACTTAAGATAAACCAAATATTATAACATAGAAAAAGAGAGGGACTACTACAATTCAACTCAAACTCTAAATCAGTAGGCATTACTCTTTAAGTAATTTGGAAGATGGAGTTTAGAATATATGGTTAAAATTAGTGTGAGGTTCTCTTGTGGCATATTCAAAAGACTTTACTACTTGATTGTTCATGCTATCTAACTTCTTTCTTAGAACAGTTAGCTGAAGGTTAGATGTAGCTATATTCCAAATAAGTCAAAAATTAAGCCAGGAACCCTTTTGTTAGTAGGGAAAGAATACTTCAAAGTTAATTGATTCTTAATGTTATTTTTGTATCAAGCCTATGGAATTAATAATCATATATTATTTACTTCCTTTCCTTAAAAGAATCATAATTAATAACCAACAAATATCCATCTATAATCCAATGTGTTGTTTTATTTTAATTTATCATGAGAATAGCTTTTATATTATTAATTGCCAGAGCAAATCTTCATTAAACTAATATAAAATTTTGTACCTAATACTTATTTGTCTTGTTACTATCTACTTCTTTATTATTAAATTAATAACTGACCTGATATACTTACCTGTAGCTTTTTGCTTAATTCTGAACCATCTCTATTTCTGTTTTTAAATGAACCATTGAAACTGGGAGATAACTATCATTTTGTTGTTCAAGATAGTTACTTATTACGCTTAAATCAAGTTGATCATCTTAGAAACCTAAGTACTTAACTATCACACTTACTCCAGAAGTTTTTGTTCTGAAAGAATTTATGGAAGAGAATTTGTCAGTATTTGACAATATAAAAAAGCACGAATTCCTCAAAAATGAGATCTACAAATAGACCTTTAGATGTGGGATGAAAAAGTCACTAATTACATTCCCCCCCTCCTGATCATCCTACTTTTCTCCTTATGCCCCTCCTTTTTCATGTCCATTGAAAAGCACAGTTATTTCAGTATAAATAATGTAAGTAGTGGACATTTCTGTAGATAGTATAATCCTGCTAGATGGAGTAGGGTTGAATCCTTCTCAGGCCTTTACTATTTTCAGATTGGGTAAGGGGCAATAATTTAGGTTTTGAAGAACTGTGGGCAGTAGTTTAGGTCCAGAGTCACTGGTCTATCAGGTCAACCTTCTTTGTATTGAGATTTAGGCAAGCACACTCTACTATGAGTTAGATAAATTTTTAACGGATTAATGTAATAGCCTTCAAATACATATATTCCTTTTCTTTCTTATGGAGTTCATATATGATTGATTATATTTATTAATAAAATTCCAATAGTTTAGAACCTTCAAGAAAGAAAATTCTAACACTCAGGTAAACATTTGGATAACTAACCTATGTAAAATTTCTATCAATTTATAGCTAATAAATATATTCATGAACTCTTAAAATGTAAAACATATTTTAAAAACAACCCTAAAGTCAACATTTATGGATTACTATTTTTCATCAATCTGATGGCATCTATATCTGATTTATTTTTAAATAGGAACAAATGATCCTTAAATGATTTTTTTAAGAAAAAAAAAGGCTCAAAAAGCTTCTTTAAGCATCTAACCTCTCACTGATGACATGACAGCTATAATCTGTAACTACCATGACCTGACAATTTTGACATGGCCATTCATCTTGGACAATCTCTTCAAGAATTAACTTCTTTGATAAGATCCAATTAAGAACCCTTCTCTCAAACTTCACTGTTTCTGCATTACTCTTAGTATTATTTCAGGCTATTCTATAATCCTTACTTCTGGGGAGAAATCCTGTTATATATCTCCAAATCAATAAATCTATCTATCTATCTATCTATCTATCTATCTATCTATATCAGAAGCTTGAAGTGAACTCCAGTGACAATTAATTATTTGAGCAAACAATTCCAAAGAAAAATCTATTCATTTTCCCTTATTATCAGGAGAGAAACATTTGTCACAAGTCAAAAAGGTCCTGTGTGGTTACAATATCCAAAGCTAAAAACATTTGGGTCCAAGAACTCAATCATGATAACTGTTATATATTTCTAGTTGAAGTCTATGTCTAAATCTTGGTCTTTTATTAAATAGCCGTACATTTCCCCAAAGAGAGTTTTCTGTCTGCAGAACTGATTTACCAGGCACTATAGAGTTCCAATTGCAGTAACAAATTTTCAACCAAGTGAAAAAGACAAATTGAGACAATTTGCTTTCATATGTTTCAAAATAGCAGCAAAAGATAAAGACAAGATAGCAAATCTAATACACTGTTATTTTTACACTAGGTCTATTTGGCAAAGCTTCACACTTCTTACAGCCATTCTGTTCAAATATAGGGCAGCATGAAACATTTAGATTGCATTGAGAGGTACACCAATGACCATGGAGGCTCAAACAATGGTTGCTTGACTTTCATAAACTGGTATTATAATCTCAGATTAAAAACAATCTTTATTTTCAAGGAATTCAGAGTTGGGGGAACAGAATGTAAATGATACTATACAAACACAAAGATATGGGATAAATTGGGGGATGGTAGTGTCAGGGAGAAATCACTAAGATTAAGAAAGACTGAAAAAAAATTCAGTAGATGAAAATTTAGTTAAGACTTGAAAGAAGTCAGGAAAATGAGAATAGGACTGAGAGTGTTCTAGACATGGGAGACAGTAAAAATAATTGGGATCGGAAGATGAGACATCTTGGATAAGGAACAGAAAAGAGATAAATATCACTAAATTCTATGACACATGTAAAGGAGTAAGGCATAAGATTGGTAAGGCCAGTGAGAGGAACATTGTGAAGAGCTTAACAACCAAAGTATTGTGTATTTGATTCCAGGTGCACTGGGCAGCCACTGGAGTTTTTTAAATAAGAAGGCTGATTATGTGGTCAAAACTATGTTTTAGGAAGATGAATTAAGAGGTAGATTGAAGTGGAGAGAGGCTTGAGGCAAGGAGATCAACTAGTAGGGTACTGTAGTAGTCTAGCAGTGAAGTACTCGTGGTCTTAACCAGAGTGATAGCAATTTCCAAGAAGAAAAGGATATATATGTTTGATATTATAAAGCTTAAATCCATAGGCCTTTTGGAAGAAAATAGATGATTGAGTCAGATTTTTAAGAATACAAGTAATCCCCCAATTAAAAAGGACAATTTTCAGATGAAAACATTAAAGTCATCTATAGTCAAAAGAACAAATCCTATAAATCAGTATTGATTAGAGAAATACAAATTAAAATAACTTTGAGGTACCAACTCACAACTATCAGACTGGCCAAGATGACAAGAAAAGAATAAATATTGGAGAGGTTTAGGAAAACTGGAACACTCATACATTGTTGGTGGAGTTGTGAACTGATCCAATCATTCTGGAGAGTAATATGAAACTATGTCCAAAGATCATTGTTGGTGGAGTTGTGAACTGATTCAGACATTTTGGAGAGCAATTTGGAACTATGGTCAAAGGGCTTTAAAAATGTGCATGCCCTCTGATCTAACAGTGTCACTACTGGCTCTATATCCAAAGGTGGTCATAAAAGAGGTAAAAGAACTCACATGTGCAAAAATGTTTGTAGTAGTTCTTTTTGTAGTGGCAAGGAATTGGAAATTGAGTGGATGCTCATAAATTAGAGAATGCCTTAATAAGTTATGATATATGAACATAATGGAATACTATTTGTTCTATAAAAAATGATCAGATTGATTTCAGAAAAGTCTGGAAAGACATTAACAGATGCTGAGTAAAGTGAGAAAAATGAGGAAAACCTTCTACACAATAAAAACAAGATTGTGAGATGATAAACTATGACAGATTTGACTCAGTAATACAGTGATCCAAGCTAGTTTCAATAGACTTCAGATTGAAGAATGAAATGCCTTCTGCATCCAGAGAAAGAAGTATAGAGACTGAATATGTATTAAAGCAAACTGTTTTCTTCCATTTTTGTTAGGGTTTTTTGTGTGTTTTCTTTTCTTTTTCATGGTTTTTCCCTTTTGTTCTGATTTTTTCTTTCCCAACATGACTTATATGGAACTACATTAAAAATGATTATACATGTGTATAGCTTTTCAAGATGTCTAATGCAGTTAGAGATATGACATTAGTGGAAAGGAGAGAGCTTCTGACTGAACAAGTAGATTTAAAATTCATCTGCACAGAGATCATAATTGAAATAAGAGGACCTGATAATATCATCAAGTAAAATGGCCCATGACAGAGTTTTATAGGATAGCTATGTTTCTAGCTATTATTTGGACAAAGATCTAACAAAGAGGAATAGTTTGGAAAAGAATCAAAAGAAAATTCTCTCTCTCACTCACTCTCTCTCTTTCTCTTTCTCTTACACACACACACACACACACACACACAATACCTAAAGAGAATAGTGTCAATGAGAAGATTTTGATCAATATTATCAAAAGCTGTGGAAAGGTCAAAAAAGATGCATATGGGGTGGGGAGGTCATTAGATTTGGTAGTTAAGTTATTATTGGTAATTTGAGAAGGATTAGTTTCTGTTGAATGATGAGAAAAGGAAGTGGAAGAATTATGAGTAGACAGCATTCTCAAGGAATTTAGTCATAAAAGATAAATAGGATGATAGTTTATAGGGATGAATGGATCAACTGTGAGATTTTGGTTTTGTTGTTGTTTTTAAGTTGAAGGAGACATAGGTATGTTTGTAGATGGCAGAATAGTAATTATTAGAGAACCATAAAAGAAAGAGTAGGGAGAGTGAGAATAATAGAGAGCTGGAGAAGCAAGAGTAGAATGAGTACATGTCCTTGGAGAAGAGTTTGTCTTACAAAGAGACAATTCTTCAGATGAAACAGATGGAGGAAATAATGGCAGAAGGCATCTGAGCAATGTGAGATTAGAGACAGAGGAAAGATGGAAATCTCTGTGAATAGCCTAAATTTTTTCAGTGAAATATGAGACAATATTTTCAGTTGAGGAGAGAGGGAAACAAAGCTATGAGAAACTTGATAAGGGATAATAAGGTTTGAAAAAGTTGCTATAGTGAATTGATTAGGGAACTATAACAGTATTGTCTTATCATAATGAGAACCCAATTGAGATTATATAATAAAATAATTTAATGAATCCAGAAAGTAGATTGTGATTTTTCTTCAGCTTTGTTCAACAGTACAGAAGAAGGAAGAACAAAGACAGAAGGTTGTGGGAGTAATCCAAGGCTGGGATTTGGAAGATTAGGATTACTAATCAAGTCAAGATGAGGAAGGAAAGAGAATGTAGAGCAGAGGGGGCAGAAATGCAGAAGGGCTATCTCGGGAAAGAGCTGAAGGATTGAAAAATTGAAAGTTGTGATAAAATGTTTAAAGTTGCAAATAAAGTTTATATATATACAAACATATGCATAAATGTGTATATGTATGTATGTATATAAATATGGATATTCAGACTTATACATACCTTTGCATGCACAAATACATTGTGCATGTAAGTATATTATATGTACAAATGTGCATGAGTTATAGACACTGTAAATGGATCATGATATGGTATCAGAATTGAATAGTCAAAAAGAAAAGGCTGGAATGCCTTTCAGAGATTATAATATTCTTTTAATGGTCCCAACCTTCACACTCAAGTGAATGCTAATTTTTAATGATAATCAACCAATGATCTTATCTGACTACAAGTCATGAAACAGTACAGTTTTAAAGAAACTGAAAATGAGGATAATTCCAAGGTCAATATAAAACTCTATGCCAGGAATGAGCAGGTTATATATTAAGAAAGGGCATTCTCAATGAGGACATTGTTTAATTATCTGAAGTTATACACTGTAGCACATTTATTTGTACCCAGTATATTCTTAATTTTTTGTTGAATGTTAATGATTTGTTAAAAATAGTTAAAGAGATCTAAGGATCAACTAAGATATATCACTTAAAATAGTGGCTGAAGCATAATAGGTAATAAATAAATGCTTGTTGCCTAGGTCCCACTCCATAGCAAAATAGGAAGGGTTCAGATTGTTGCTCACATATCTAAAGAAAAGGAGTTTAAGCTATTATTACAATTTCATATCCCAAGCTAGAGTTGTCTTGTAATGTCTTCTGACCATGGTTCAAATGCCATATCTGGAATAGTCTCCTGGCAATAAGGAACTACCAATAGCTATGAAATATATTGCTTACTAAGGGAGTAGGGGTCACATTTCCTAATTTCCCAATCTACCTATCTAATTAAAAGCAACAACTCTATTGTAATCTATGACAACTGGAAGTCATGATAAGGATGGACAACAATGTTGTAAGCTGAATTAAAAGTAAACAGAATGAGAAAAGTTACTAGCCCAAGAAGTACCATCTTAAGTGTACTGTGCCTAGTTCTAGAGCCATTTATATTTTCAAAAGGATATTGATAATCTGGGACTCATCCAGAAGAGAATAAGAGCAGAAATAATTGCCATGAAGATCAGGTCAAAAACTTAGACATAGTCTAGAGAAAATACTTATGCCAGATAAAATAACTTGTTTTCTCTCTTTTTCTTATTTAGCTTGGAAGACAAAAGCTAGAAAGTAAGAATAAAAGTTTCAAAGAGAAAAACTTAGACTTGATGTAAAGAAAGACTTCCTAAAACCTATTCAAAAGAAATATTGGCTTACCTCTATCAAGAGGTAATAAGTTTCTCTCTTTTTGGATGTCTTCAAGGACAATATGACCATTTTCTGTATATGTTGAAGAGAGGACCCTTTGTTCATGTATAACATCTTTGATATCCTTTCCAAGTCTAAGCCTGTGATTATGTAAGTAATAGAGAATTATAAGGGATTTTAAAGACAATATAGTCTTATCTCTCCATTTTAGAGATGAAAAAACTAAAACTAAGGGTTTAAAGATCTTGCCTAAGATCATTCCTTTCATTAATAACAGGGCAAAGATGAGAAATGAGTACTCCTGGCAACCATTTCAATGTTCCTGTCATTATGTCAGGCTGTTTAAGATGGGGGTAGAACTTAATTTAGTACTTTATAATTTTGTCATCACATGTACACTCTCTTTCCTTGATAGGGATTGGTTGATGACCTAGGTTTATTTTTTTTCAAACTTCAGTAAAAAAAGAAAAATTCATTCTTTTCTGATATCTTAGTGGGAGGCTGAAGTTCATATTGCAGAGAAGAAACAAATTATATTGGTGGCAAAGATACATAATCAAGGTAGAAATGTTGAACAGTAATCTAGGCATCAACTGCTTCAATTAGCCTATTTTTTAATACTCATCATCAACACCATCATCAACTTTACCCTTGAAAATTGCAATAATGTCTTAATTGGTCTCTTTCTTTCATGTCTTTCACTACTCTCATCTATTTCCATACTATTGTCAAAGTAATATTACAAATCATAGATATGACCATATCATTCCCATGCTCAATAAATTTTAATAGCTATCCCCCATAAGATAAAATTAAAACTCTCTCTTTTGATATCTAAAAAAATTGATAATATGGGTTCCAATTACTTTTATGGGTTCATTACCCTAAATTAATGTATTTCTCCTCCTTACATTCCAACCAAACGAGTTGATTTGTAGTCCTTGATATACAGAATTCTAATTCTTATCTGTTCAAACCTTTATCCAAACTATCCCTGCCCTTTACCACAGTGTTCTCCATCCTCATTCATCTATATGTCTTGGAAACCCAGGCTCCCTTCAAAGTTTAGGTCAAGAGCCACAACTTCTGAAATATTGTTCCTTTTTTCATCTGCTAGTGCCCTCATTGAAATTATTTTTATTTCCTCTATTCAGGTTTTGTATTTAAATGTGTATGGAGTTTTGTTTTGTTTTATTTCTCTCTTTCAGGTAGAATATGATCTCCTTAGAATATAGTAATAATTAAGTAGGGCTTTGAAGTTTAATGGATTTTTTGATTTTCTGTCTCCAATTCATAGCAAAGTGACTCATGGGCAAAAGTTATCAGTGATTCATAGATTCAGATCGGGAGCATCTATGGTTCTATGTGAAAGAAAACTTGATGGGGTCACTTCACCCCCTCCACTTCTTAGGCACATTTTGACCGAAGCCCCTGAAATGGATTCTGTACATACAAAATCTTACAGACTTCAAACCTGAAATTAAATAGTCAAAAAAAAAACTTGCATATTTTTCTCCTTTGGAATGAGAGATAAGCTATTTTACATCTCAACTACTTACTAAATTATATTGCTTCAATTATGTAAAGTAGTATCCAGAGGGAAATCTTGGGTGTTACACTGAAGTGATGAATTATTTTTCAAAACAAATGAAAAGTACTAATTCTATGCTTCAATTATCATAATTCCATAACCTTTTCTCTTACATATTGTACTTTGGTCTTACATAAATACTACATAGCTCATTAGCTTTTGTTTCTGTAAGCTCATTATAATTTGTAATACAATATGATAAAATAAATTATAATAATCATGTTGTTTATTTCTTCTTGCAAGAAAGAAAATTACTCAGTTTAATTGTAGTAACAACCATACTTTAATTAAACTACCTAGAAAACCTTGGTAACTGTATTTTCTTAGGTTTTCATTTGACATTAATTTTATTTTAATTGCTATTAAGTTCTTTTGGTAAATTGTCATTTTATATTCATTCCTACAATTTGTTTTTCACATGAGCAACTACTAATCATTCAGAACAAAATTGAAACCCATAGAAATGCAGGTATTGTAAAACTCAAGTCTTTGAGGATTCTATGGATCCACAAATCTTGACACTGAATTTAAAAAAAAAGAAGGGGATGCATACCCATTTTTTGGAATCATCTGGTTAAATGATACTTTCACAGGATAAGAAAGAATAGATTAAAACCTCTTTTAATATTTTCAATATCTTGGAAATTTGCTCATGTTTATTGAAGATACAACCATGGTTCCAGTCACTCAAGCTTTCAGTCTCACTGTCATCCTCACCTCACTTTTCCTTTCCTCACATTTTCAATAACTTGTCAGATCTTTCTTCTCCCTCCAAATCATTCCTCTTAGACATTTCCTTCCCTTCACTCGTACTCATCATCCTAGCTTAGACCACTACAATAGTTTCCTAACTGGTCTTCCTGCCTCAGATCTCTTCTGTCCCAAATCTCATCTTCCCTAATGTATAGATTTTACCTTGTCATTCCCCTACTCAATAAAATCCACTATTTACCTATTATTTCTTGGAACACATTGATCTGGACATTTGGAAGTTTCTCTCTGATCCTCCATCATATGAAGAGGGCACTTGTTAAATTCTTCATGTCATTTTCTACCCAGCTGCTTTCCTGGACTTCATCATCTTTAGAAATTCAACAAGCAAGATGAAATCCCCTTAAAAATGTCCATCTCCTAAACATTCCCTGCCTGTCAGGCCTCTCACTCTCTCTTTGCATGGAGAGAATTGAAATAGAAATATGAGAAACCTCCCTTTATCTTCCTCTATTTAAGAAGAGTACTCAGGATATTATTCCTATCATTTCCCAACCAATCTTTTTCCTGGACTTTAAAATTAAAGGAATTAGAATAGGTAAGGTGGAAATAAAACTATCATTCTTTGCAGATAATATGATGATATACTTAGAGAATCCTAGAAAACCTTTCAAAAACTTACTGGAAACAATTAACTTTAGCAAAGTTGTAGGGTATAATATAAACTCACATAAATTATCAGCATCTCTACATATTACTGAAAAAGTCCATCAGCAAAAGATAAAAAGAGGAATTACATTTAAAATAATTGTAGACAAAATAAAATATTTGAGTGTATTTGAGTGTCTATCTGCCAAGACAAACTAAAGAACTATTTGAACACAATTATAAAACACTTCTAAAAACCAGATCTAAACAATTAGAAAAATATCAATTGCTCATGGATAGGCTGAGCTAATATAATAAAAATAACAACTCTGTCTAAATTGGTCTACTTGTTCAGTGTCATGCTAATCAAACTGCCAAAAAGTATGTTATAGAGAACTAGAAAAAATAATAAAATTCATCTGGAACAACAAAACATCCAGAAACTCATCTCATGCTCAGAAATTCATCTTTCTGCAAGATGAAAGCAACTCAAAAACATGTCTCCTCAATCATTTTTCCATGCCAGCTTAACATTTTGCCTTGCACAGGGTAAATGCTGAAGATATATTTATTAGCTCTGAAACTTTTCTGGTTTGAAGTATGTCAAAATCCAGCCCCATCTTCTTTCTAGTATTATTATACATATTGTATTATTATACATATTATACTATCTACATATTCCAATTAAACTAGACTTATTCTTACTCTTTAACCAAAATACTTCATCTTCTGTGTATGCCCTTGTAATCAATAGCTGTCCATCCTTATTTTTGCCTCCTTAGATTTCCTTTAAGACAATTCAAATATCACCTTTTTCATGATGATTTTCTTGATTCTCATCCACAGCTACTAGTACCCTTCCCATGTTATTTTGTATTCTTTTTATGCATGTTTCATATGTTCCTATATGTGGATATTGTCTTACATGGAATGGAGGGCAGAGACAATTTCACATTTCTTTGCTTAATTGATTTGGAACTAAAAGTTCAAATTTAATTTAGCCTAACTTCTTAATTTTACAGTTGAGGAAATTAAGATCTTTAGAAATTAGTTAACTTGCCCATTGTCAGACAAGTAGAAAATAACAAAGGAAGTATTTAAAGTTGGGTTCTTTAATGCCTAACCCAGAACAATTTCCATTGCATCATCTTCAACATGTTGCCTCTTGAGTTTATAAAGCTCATGTTTAAAAATAAACTTAGAGTTTCTTTCTTTTAACATTGCAAGAGACTTTGAAACATTTTACTTAGAATGTGGGAAAATAAATCACAGAGGGCAAATTTGAAAATAATGCAATGGCATGATATTTATAGTTGCCCTTAACAGATATTTCAATCTTGATTTACTAGTTAACTGATTAACAAATTTACTTTTCTCTCCTGGCACACATTATTCGCTCCTAGAGAATAGGAATTAGCAATGAAATAGGTGAGATGTCTATTGGTTATCCTTTGCTGCTTCAAATTGACTAGCACATTTCCCTTTTCTCTCTTTGGTGAGACCCACCCACCCTCCTAATTTCGACCCCTCTAATTATTTGTTTGTAATGTGGTGCAATCTATTCAAATCCACTATTGTGAGCTTCTATGACTCTGTACATTATGGTGTTCCATGACTTAAAGCAGCATAATTAACAAAAGAATATTGCTACACATACATGTATAGAAAAATAAACATACACACACAAATGTGTGTATATATGTATATATGCATATACCTATATCTGTGTATGCAAATATAGATGCATATTTACAAACTGATATAAATACACACACACAAATACAGACATATGTTCAACACCTAATATATGCATAATCAAGCTGGGGGAGAGGGCTAGATTATCTTAATACATAAGTTATTCACTACTATTTCTTTAGTTCTTATTTTGTTCTATTCAAATATTCTCTTTTTTGAAATAACATCTCAGAGAGCAAAAGAAAACATCATTGTTGCTGTTGTTTTAGTCATATGGATATATAAACATCTTTGTATTTATACACATATGTACAGATATGTATATGTACATACATTCATACACACTATTTTGTATATTCTTGTGTGTATGTTTTATCTAAATATAGTAGTAGCATTACCAAAGCCTCTTTCATTCTCAGCAAGTCTCTAAATATCCAATACACACAGCAATTATTGAGGAAATTGTTTTGTAGCAAAACAACTGGGGCCAGTTGATTGAATTACTTTAGTTTAGATTGATCTCTCTATAAGAGTGTCACCTAAAGAGATTAAATCTGCTTTATGCGAAAAGTACCTATAAGTATATTTCCATCTCATGTTCTTTCTATTGTCATCTGAAATGACTAGATGGTAATGGGAAGGGTGCTTTATCATTATTCCCAGCACCTAGGAAATGGTCCAGTTTGGTTTCCATTTAATTAAATTATTGGATGTAATTTTGTATTTGGGAATTTGATAACAATATTTTAGAGTATTCATTACCAGTGTACTTTAATATCTACACACACACACACACACACACACACACACACACACACACACACACAGACAATTGAGTTAATTGGCTTCAGGATATGATTTTGAACCATTAAAGTTCCGAATTCCACTTTTACTAGTGAATCAGCAGTGTCTTTTATGTGTACTTTAAGTAATTAAGGACCAGGCACCCTCTTGATTGTAATGCTTTCAAAATCTTATTCTTATGAATAACTGTTATTCCAATCTACTCATTGGTAAAATAAAAACTATTTTTTTCTTCATCTGTAATGTTTCTGAGTATAAAATGACTACTAAACAATACTGGTTTGATGAATGCTGCTGTACTTTTCTAAAGGAATATAATTTAGCATGAACTTAGAATTTTTCATTTTGGGTATATGCATATCATTTTTTTATCCAGATGGCAGTTTTATCAGTCCAATTCAATTATTGAAAACTTAATAGTGTGGAAAGGATTTTATTAGAGTAGAATTTCACAGAAATGAAAGTCAGAGGATAATAGAAAGAAAATGTTTGACTTTTAAAAAATTATGTATACAACTTTTTTAAAAATGTATCAAAAGCATATAGTATGAACAATGTTCAAAAGAATAATTATGAACTACTGATAAGAATATAGAATATTGATACAAATTAATAATAAAAAGAAAAAATATAATCAACATAACTCTTAAGGTTCCCTTCATACACAGCAAATTGACAAAGGCAATTAATACGAGAATAGATATTGAAGGGGCTTTGCAAAGAAAAGAACACTGACACAATTTTGATGAAGCTAAGAATTGTCTCAAGCGGTGTAGAAAGAAAATCAGATTTATACTTAAAATATAAACTAAAATGTGCTTACCATCTAATCCAAATACTCTATTGTTAGACATATACTCAAAGGAAATTATGAACAGAAAGATCCCAGTGTTTTTGTGGGTAGATACTCACACACAAATATATACACACACATAGGAAGGAGATAGCAGAGAGAGAAAGAAAGAGACAGAGAAAAAAAGACAGACAGACAGACAAAGAGAGAGAGAGAGAGAATCAAAAATGATTCTTGAGTACATAATAACCAAAAAATTGTGGCATAGGAATAGAAGGGAATATTACTATACCCTAAAAATAAATGAATATGAAAAGCTTTGAGGAGAAGCAGGAGTTTGTATGAATTAAAACAGAATAAAGTAAGCAGAGCCAAAAAAACAAAACAAAACAATATGCCCAATGAATATAAAAATGTAAATAAATAAAAAAACAATAAAAACCAAAAGTAGATGTTGAACAATTATAATGGTCAAGATAAGTTGTTGAAGTACATCTCTTCAGAAGTGTAAGACTGTAAGATTTGGATTACTTGCATATACTATCAGGTATATGTAATGTCTGAATTTTTTCCTCACATCATTATGTTTTTTTCTTTATTAAAAAGTATGTTATTGTATGTATACATATATTCAATTTGCCAATATTTTAACATAATTATCATGTAGTGGATATCCTGCCATCTAGGGGAGGGGTGGGGAGTTGGGGGGGAAAAATTTGTAACGGAAAGCTATGTAAGGGTTATTGTTGAAGAGTTACCCACACATATGTTATGCAAATAAAATTAAATTAAATTTTAAAAAAAAAGTATGTTATTGTATCTGACTAAAACAATAAAGAAATCCTTACCTATATTTCACCCACATATAAATTGTTTCCCATTGTATGTAATTCTCCATATGTATAGTCCCTCACCTCTCAAAAATTAAAAAAAAATAAAATTAAAGGAGAAATTTTATCATCCCTTTTGCTGACAACTTTGATAATTACAATTAAAAATATTGTTCATATTTTATTGTTCTGTTTCTGGTAAATGTTTTTTTCTTTGTTAAATGCTTCCTCAGGAATTAGCATATACCCTTATTTTAGTTTATTATTTCTTTCGTTTTCTTTTGTTTTTTTTCAGATGAAAAGTCAGCAGTTATGCAAAAGTATATATGCTTTTAAAAGAGAACTATTTATATGACATTTTAAATATGGAAAAATCAAGTGAAAATGTGTTATATATATTTTCATCTGTTCTTCCTATATTTAAAAATGGCATAAAGCATCTATAGCTTTAAAAGGATTCATACTATTGTGCATTTTTTACTTTTGCTGAAATTTTAATTTTTCATTAACATAATTGCTCCCATGGAAAGCTTACATGGCTTTGTAGTATTGATTTAATTTCTACTCTTCAGTGATACCTGTGATAAATGAAGAAATATTCCTTTAAGATATATAAAATCTAAAAAATTTCTCCTATTTTGTTCTAATTAATGTTTTTCCTATTGCAGGGTATCATGATTTGCAGCTGTGCTGCTATTTTTATATAATGAATACTTTTAAAAAAACAGTAGTGAAATGCCTCCTAAGTTGCTTAAAGGCTCATAGGGTTGACATTTGATTATTCTATCTTGTTAGTACAAATTGTAAGTTAGTTGGAGCCAATATGTGGTCCTACATATTTTTCAGCAAAACACAGATTAGAAATTTATTTGCTATCAGAGAGGCAGAATGATGCAATATTCAGATGCAGGACTTAGAATCAGGTAAACTTGGATTTGACTTTTGCTTGAGACAAACTCTTTGATAATTGATCAGGTCTGAAAACAAAATTTCCTCATCTAAAAATATATCTGATAATATCAGGCTTTACCTTATTAGACTGTTGGATCACATGAGATAATATGTTTCTGTCTTTATAGGTTATAGCAAAAATCTTAGTACAGTTTTAAGCTATTAAAGTGTAAAACTGCATTAAGACTTTTGAATATAACACTTATGTATATCTATATATATATATATATATGTATATATATATAAATGTATAATATATACACAGATGGGTATTTGGGGTATTCAAGGAGGACAAGCACCTCTGTTTTGAAAGTTTGCTGAGCCCATTTCAGGGCTACCCATCCATCTTTGAAGTCTACCTTCAACCAACTCTCATCAATGGCTCTAAGAATTTGTAATGTGCTCAGTATCCACACCCTGGTAAAATCATTTTGACAGATTATCTAAGCCAGGTTGAACATAATGTAGAGACCTCAAGCCAATTGGTGATTTATAGAGATGTCTCAGCATATGAAGACTTCCCCAATAGAATGGGTGGCTTAAAACATTTTGTTCCAATAGTTGTGAAGATGGCTAAAGCAGATGATATCCTTAGAATTCAATCAGACATAGAAGCCATAAAGATTATCCACTTCATTCTGGACCATCATTCTGTCTTTTGTCCTGCTACTGGATTTCAATGACTGGAAGAGAGAGTGAAGCTGATGATTTTATGCAATCCTGCTCCACAAGTCTAAGACATTATCTCATGATATCATAAATCCTCTTTGAAACAAAAGACAAACAACATAAAAACACATACACATTTGCCCATAGGTAGAGAGAGAGGCACACATGTCGACACATGCATATATGTGTGTATCTAAACAAACATATATAGCTACATATGTATACATATATGTGTGTATCTAAACAAACATATATAGCTACATATGTATACATTTGTATTTTATAAACATGTATGTGCCTTTCTAAATATGAATATATATATGAATTTAAATTTGATACTGTTCCATAATCAGTTGCCATTATTTCTTTTTTTTTTAAATCAACAATGCTGCTTAGTGAGTTGGGGGCCTAAATTAGCAGATATTATGTCTAAAAAAGAATCTTGAAGTTATAAAAGCATTGTTTTTCATTTAGGAGGTAGACTTTTAAAAACATATAATTATTCTATTGTCAAGAATGTGTTATTGAAGCATACAAAATATATACTGACAAGTGATTTATATATTTATATAGTGATACAATAGGTAGACTAAAAAGTTATCAACTAAATTATCATCAGTTTTTTTTCCTTCCCTGTCCCCTCCTACTCAGTGAAATTAAAAATACCCATCTCGGTCACCCAACTGAGCATGTATAATAATAATATAATAATTAGGTCTGACTATACATAATAAAAGTGATTAATAATAAAAATTTAAATAAAATAAAATAGAATTGTGAGGTCAGTTTTTATAGTAAGCTGTGAATTTATGTAAGAAAATAAATATTAAAGGGAAACTTTCATTTTGGCAATGGGGGAATCATAGAATGGTGACTAGATGGATGATATATTATGCCTAGAAGCAAAAAGCCTTGGGTTTTTAGTTTTGTTTTGTTGCCTTATATTTAATTTGTTGTTTGGTAATTATGACCCAACTTTACCCAACACATATAGCAGAAAGGCAGAAAGAGTTTTCTACCTTAACTCATCTAGAGAATCCTAGAGAATCAATCTAAAAACTTCTTGAAATAATTTCCACAGTCATGTGATAAAACAAACTCACATAAATCAGCAGTCTTTCTATACATTATCAGAAAAACTCAGCAATAAAAGATAGAAAGAGAAATTTGATTTAAAATAATTGTAGACAACATAAAATATTTGAGTGTCTATTTGCCCAGACAAATCGAGAAATAATATGAACATAATGACAATACCCTTTTTCACACAATTATAGGCATATCTAAATAATTACAAAATGTTAATTACTCATAGGTTGGCTGAGGTAATATAATAAAAATGACAATTCTATCTATCTATCTATCTATATCTATATATATATATATGTATATATATTTATTCAGTGCCATACCAGTTCACCAAAAACCATTTTACAGAGCTAGAAAAAAATTATAAGGAAGAAAAGATCAAGAATATCATGGGAATTAATGGGGCACGGGGTGAAGGGAGCAAAGGAAAGTGGCCTAGCCATACCAGACCTAAAACTATATTATAAAGCAGCAATCATCAAAACTATTTGTTATTTGTTATGAAGTAGAATGGTGGATAAGCAGAATAAATTAGACACAAAATATGTAGTAGTAAATGATTATAGAAATCTACTGTTTGATAAACACAAAGATTCTGTGATAAGAACTCATTATTTGACAAAAAAAGAATGTTGGGGTAATAATTATTGGGAAAACCAGAAAAATGGTATGGCAAAAACTAGGTACAGAACAAGCTCTCTACCAAAATAAGGTCAAAATGGGTACATGATTTAAACATAGTGATACCGTAAGCAAATTACGAGAGCAAGGAATAGTCTACCTGTCAGATTTGTAGAGAACAGAATAGTAGAGAATACAGAACATTATAAAATACAAAATGAATAATTTTGATTACATTAAATTAAAAAGATTTTTCACAAACAAAACTAATGAAGCCAACATTAAAAGGGAAGCTAAAAGCTGGGAAGCAATCTTTATGGCCAGTATTTTGATAAAGTACTCATTTCTCAAATTTATAGAGAATAGAGTAAAATTAAAAATATAAAATCAATTCCCAATTGATAACTGGTCAAAGGATATAAACAGAAAATTTTCAGATGAAAACATTAAAGCTATCTATCATCACATGAAAAAATACTCTTAATCACTATTGATTAGAGAAATGCAAATTAAGATAATTCTGATTTACCACCCCATATGTAACAGAAAATGAAAATGATAAATGTTAGAGAGCATGTCAGAAAATTAAGACACTAATACATTGTTGGTGGATTTGTGAACTGACCAACCATTCTGGAGAGCAATTTGGAACTATACCCAAAGATTAATAAAACTACGCTTACTCTTTGATCCAGCAAAATTACTACTACATCTGTATCCAAAAGAGATTATTAAAAAGGGAGGAAAGGATATACATGTACAAAATATATTTATAGCAGTTCTTTTTGTATGGCAGAGCTGGAATTTGAGGGAATGGATGTACATCAATTGGGGAAAGGATGCAAAAGTTGTGGTATGTGAATGTGATGGAATACTTTTGTGATTTAAGAAAAGATGAGCAGATGGATTTCAGAAAAACCCAAAAATACTTACATATACTGATACTGAGTAAAGTGAACAGAACCAGGAGAACAGTAAATGCAATAACGATAACACTATGCGTTGATCAGCTATGATTGATTTAGCTTTCCTTAGCAATCCATAATTCAAAAATATGCCAAAAGACTCATGATGGAAAATGCTATCCACATCAAGAGAAAGAACTATGGAAGCCAAATACAGATGAAAGCATACAATTTTCCCCCCTTTTAGTGGCTTTTTCCTTGTATTTTGTTTCTTCTTTCACATGATTAATACAGAAATATTTCTATATGATTGCACATACATATCTGATTTTTTGCTGTTTTCAGGAGAAGGGGAGGGAATGAGGGAGGGATAAAAATTTTGAAATCAAAATCATATAAAATGAATGTTGAAAACTGTCTTCATATATAATTGGAAAATAAAATGTTTGCCAAAAAATAGAAGAAGAAAGAAAAAGAATGTAAGTTCTTGAAGGGCAAAGCTAGCTTACTTTTGAATTTGTATCTTGGCATAATGATTAGTACAAAGCAAGCACTTTATAAATGTATTGCTTCCTTCATAAGACACGGTACAATGGCAAGTGCAATGATTTTAGTCTCATATAAATATGATTCTTGTTTATGATGCATGAAAAGTATGATCTTATCATTATACACAGCAACAACAATACTATATGATGATCAATTCTGATGGACATGGCTCTCTTCAACAATGAAATATTTCAAACCAGTTCCAATTGTTCAGTGAAGAAAGCCATATACCCAGAGAGAGGTTATGTAGACCACAACATAACATTTTCATGCTCTCTATTGATGTTTGCTTGCATTGTGTTTCCTTTCTCTGATTTTTTTTTCTTGTAGATATGATTTTTCTTGAACAACAATAAGTGTGGAAATATGTATATTCAATTTGTCAAGTATTTTTTTTTCTTTTTGCTATGGCAATTGGGGTTAAGTGACTTGCCCAGGGTCACACAGCTAGGAAGTGTCTGAGATCAGATTTGAACTCAGGTCTTCCTGGCTTCAGGGCTGGTGCTCTATCCACTGCGCCACCTAGCTGCCTCTATTTGTCAAGTATTTTAACATAATTATCATGTACTGAATTTCCTGCCATCTAGGGGAGGGGTGGGAACAAGGAGGGAAAAATTGTTATGGAAAGCTTTGTAAGGGTCAGTGTTGAAGAATTACCCATTCATATCTTTGCAAATAAAAAGCTTTAATAAAGAAAAAAAAAGTATGATCTTAGGCAAGTTATTCAATGTCTCTGGATGAAAAGCTTCTCATCTACAAAATGAAAAGATTGATATAGATAACCTTTGAGGTTTCTAAAGTAACTCTTTCCCTGAGATCTCATATTACTCCCCAATATACTTATCATGAGACAGCAGGTAACCTGTTGGATAAATTATTGAACTCAGAATTAGAACTATGTTTAAATCTGGCCTCAGATACTTATTATCTCTGTTAACTTTAGGCAAGTCACTTAACCTCTGTTTACCTGAGCTTCCGCAAATATAAAAAAAAAATATCACTCACCTTTTGGGGATGTATTTTTTATTAAAGCTTTTTATTTACAGAGCATATGAGTGATTTTTCTACATTGACCTTTGCAAAATTTTCTGTTCCAAATTTTTCCCTCCTTCCTCCCATCCCCTCCCCTAGATAGCAGGAAGTCTAATACATGTTAAATATGTGAAAATAAAAGATACATCCAATATGTGTTTACATATCCATACAGTTATATTGCTGCACAAAAAAAATCAGATCTAGAAAGAGAAAAAAAAAGCAATCTAAGAAGGAAAACAAAACAGAAGCAAACATTCACAGAAAGCATTTAAATGCTATGTTGTGGTCCATACTCAGTTCCCACAGGCCTCTCTCTGGATGTATATGACTTTATTGTTGAACAATAGGACCTGGTTTGAATCACCTAATTGTTGAAAACAATCATGTCCATCAGAATTGATCATCATATAGTCTTGCTTCTGTGTATAATAATCTCCTGGTTTTGCTAATTTCAAGGGGATGTTGTATTAATAAAATAATATTTATAAAGTACTTAGCACAATGCCTGGTGTTTTATAAATGCATGGTCCTTTCCTCACTCCTGCCTCCTCCCTTACTCCCCTCCCCCATTTGAATGGATATTTTCCATAAGATGCATGATTATGTCCCAGAATCATTATGGTCATCATTATCATTTTCTCCTCCTCCTCTTTCTCCTTCATAGTTGATTATTACACAATGTTGTTGCTGTCTACAATGTTCTCATTATGCTCACTTCACTCAGCATCAGCTCATGTAAATTTCAAGTTGTTTTTTTAATCAACATTTCCTATAAAACAATAATATTCCATTATATTAATATACTGCAACTTTTTCATCCGTTCTCCAATTGGTGAGTATTTTGCAATTTCTAATTCCCTGATACCACAAAAAGAACTGCTATATTTTTACATGTATATCCTTTTCCGCTTTTTATGATCTCTTTGGGATACAGACCTAGTGATAATATTGCAGGGTCAGTGTTCTCTTTCTCCTCGTTTTCTTTCTTCTCCTTCCTTTTTTCCTTTCTTCTCCCCCTTATACTTCTCCTGTTACTCTTTCTTCTTTTTCTCCCCCATCTTCCTTCTCTTCTTCCTCATCCTATTTTCTTCCTCTCCCTTTCCCTCCATCTCTCTCTCCTCTCTCGATCCCCTCCTCTCTCTGTCTCATATCATTAGACTCATTGATGTTTTGTTATTAGGTAAAATATCAGTATTTTTATTTTATTTTTTATTTTATTTTATTTTTTATTTATTTTTAATTTTATTTCATTTGCATAACATACATATGGGTAATTCTTCAACATTAACCCTTACATAGCTTTCTGTTACAAATTTTTCCCCCCAACTCCCCACCCCTCCCTTAGATGGCAGGATATCCCCCACATGTTAATTATGTTAAAATACTTGACAAATCGAATATATGTATACATATTTCCAAACTTATCATCATTGTGCAAGAAAAAATGTATCTACACGAAAGACATATCAGATAAAGGAAACACAATGTAAGCAAACATCAATCAAGAGTATGAGAATGTTATGTTGTGGTCCACATTTCAAATCTCTCTCTCTGGATGTATATGTCTTTCTTCAGTGAACAATTGGAAGTGGTTTGAAACATTTCATTGTTGAAGAGAGCCACGTCCATCAGAATTGATCTTCATATAGTATTGTTGTTGCTGTGTATAATGATCTCGTGGTTCTGCTCATTTCACTCAGCAACAGTTCATGTAAGTCTCTCTAGGCCTCTCTGAAATCGTCCTGCTGGTTGTTTCTTACAGAACAAGAATATTCCATAATATTCATATACCATATTTTATTCAGCCATTCTCCAATTGATGGACAGCTATTCAGTCTCCAGTTTCTAACCACTACAAAAAGGGCTGCCACAAACATTCTTGCACATGTGGGGCCCTTTGCTTCCTTTATGATTTCTTTGGGATATAAGGCCAATAGAAACGCTGCTTGATGAAAGGGTATGCACAGTTTGATAACTTTTTGAGCATAGCTCCAAATTGCTCTGCAGAATGACTGGATTGGTTCACAGCTCCACCAACAATGCATCAGTGTCCCAGCCTTACCACATCCCGTCCAACACTCATCATTAATTTTTCCTGTCATTTTGGCCAATCTGACAGGTGTTTAGTGGTACCTCAGGGTTGTCTTGATTTGCATTTCTCTGATCAATAGTGATTTGGAGCACCTTTTCATATGACTATAAATTGTTTTAATTTCAACCTCTGAAAATTGTCTGTTCATATCCTTTGACCATTTATCGATTGGAGAATGGCTTGAATTCTTATAAATATGAGACAATTCTCTATATATTTTAGAGATGAGACCTTTATCAGAACCTTTAAATGTAAAGATGGTTTCCCAATTTATTGCTTCCCTCCTAATCTTTTTTTTTTTTTGAGCTGAAGGTCTTACATTTGTTTTTCTTTTTGTTTCTTTAATTAAAGCTTTTTATTTGTATAACATGTGTCTGGGTAGTTCCCTAGCATTGATATTTACAAAGCTTTCCATTACAACTTTTACCCCCAGTACCCTCCCCTCCCCTAGATGGCAGGAAGCCCACTACATGTTAATAATGTTGAAATACTTGACAAGTTGTGCAAGAAAAATCCTATCTACAAAAAAAATAGAAAATCTGAGAAAGGAAACACAATGTAAGCAAACATCAATAGAGAGCATGAAAATGTTATGTTGTGGTCCATATTTCATTTCCCTCTCTCTGGGTGTATATGGTTTTCTTCACTGAAAAATTGGAACTGGTTTGAAATTATTCTTTATTGCAGAGAGCCATGTCCATCAGAATTGATCATCATGTAATACAGTTGTTGCTGTGTATGATGATCTCCTGGTTCTGCTTGTTTCACTCAGCATCAGTTCATACAAGTCTCTCCAGGCCTCTCTGAAATCTTCCTGCTGGTCGTTTCTTACAAAGCAATAATATTCCATAACATTCATATACCATAATTTATTCAGCTACTCTCCAATTGATGGGCATCCCTTCAGTTTCCAGTTTCTAGCCACTACAAAAAGGGCTGCCACAAACATTCTTG
>JAJPUD010004911.1:68921-94976 GCA_023553655.1 Myrmecobius fasciatus | reverse complement strand
TAGAGAACCCTAGAGACTCAACTAAAAAACTCCTAGAAACTATTCACAACTTTAGCAAAGTTGCAGGATTCAAAATTAATCCACATAAATCATCAGCATCTTTATATATTACCAACATAGTTCAGTAGCAAGAGATACAAAAAGAAATTCCATTCCAAATAACAGATGATAGGATAAAATATTTGGGAATCTATCTGCCAAGGAAAAGTCAGAAACTATATGAACTAAACTACAAAACACTTTCCACACAAATAAAATCAGACCTAATCAACTGGAAAAACATTAAGTGCTCATGGGTAGGCAGAGCGAACATAATAAAAATGATAATACTACCCAAACTAATCTACTTATTTAGTGCCATACCAATCAAACTCCCAAGAAATTATTTTACAGATCTAGAAAAAATAGTAGCAAAGTTCATTTGGAAGAACAAAAGGTCAAGGATTTCAAGGGGATTAATGAAAAAAAAGGCAGATGAAGGTGGCCTTGCTGTACCAGATCTAAAACTATATTATAAAGCAGTGGTCATCAAAACTGTTTGGTACTGGCTAAGGAATAGAGCAGTCGATCAGTGGCACAGGATAGGTTATCAGGACAATCTAGGCAATAACCTTAACAATTTAGTGTTCGATAAACCCAAAGACCCCAGCTTTTGGGATAAGTACTCACTATTCAGCAAAAACTGCTGGGAAAATTGGAAACTAGTGTGGAAGAAATTAGGGCTTGAGTCATACCTAACACCACATACCAAGATAAGATCTAAATGGGTTCATGATCTAAAGAGTGATATTGTAAGCAAATTGGAGGAACATAATATAGTTTACCTCTCAGACCTGTGGAGATGGAATAAATTCATGTCCAAAGAAGAACAGAAACTCCTAATTGAACACCAGATGGATAATTTTGATTATATTAGGTTAAAAAGTTTCTGTACAAATAAAACTAATGCAGACAAGATTAGGAGGGAGGCATCAAATTGGGAAATCATCTTTACATTTAATGGTTCTGATAAAGGCCTCATTTCTAAAATATATAGAGAATTGTCTCATATATATATAAGAATTCAAGCCACTCTTCAATAGATAAGTGGTCAAGGGATATGAACAGACAATTTTCAGATGATGAAATTAAAACCATCTGTAGTCATATGAAAAGTTGCTCCAAATCACTATTGATCAGAGAAATGCAAATTAAGACAACTCTGAGGTACCACTACATACCTGTCAGATTGGCTAAAATGACAGGAAAAGATAACGATGAATGTTGGAGAGGATGTGGGAAAACTGGGACACTAATACATTGTTGGTGGAACTGTGAATGCAACCAACCATTCTGGAGAGCAATTTGGAGCTATGCTCAAAAAGTTATCAAACTGTGCATACCCTTTGACCCAGCAGTGTTTCTACTGGGCCTATATCCCAAAGAGATCTTAGAGGAGGGAAAGGGCCCCACATGTGGAAGAATGTTTGTGGCAGCCCTTTTTGTAGTGGCTAGAAACTGGAAACTGAGTGGATGCCCATCAATTGGAGAGTGGCTGAATAAATTGTGGTATATGAATGTTATGGAATATTATTGCTCTGTAAGAAACGACCAGCAGGACGATTTCAGAGAGGCCTGGAGAGACTTGCATGAACTGATGCTGAGTGAAACGAGCAGAACCAGGAGATCATCATACACAGCAACAACAGTATTACATGATGATCAATTCTGATGGACATGGCTCTCTGCAATAAAGAATAGTTTCAAACCAGTTCCAATTGTTCAGTGAAGAAAACCATATACACCCAGAGAGAGGGAAATGAAATATGGACCACAACATAACAGTTTCATGATCTCTACTGATGTTTGCTTGCTTTGTGTTGCCTTTCTCTGATTTTCTTTTTTTTTTCTTGTAGATAGGATTTTTCTTGCATAACTTGTCAAGTATTTCAACATTATTAACATGTAGTGAACTTCCTGCCATCTAGGGCAGGGGAGGGGACTGGAGGTAAAATTTGTAATGGAAAGCTTTGTAAAGATCAATGCTGGGGAACTACCCATACATATGTTGTACAAATAAAAAGCTTTAATAAAAAAAAATATTTCCCCATTCTTCTTCTAGCTCTCTTTTGAGATTCTTTATGCAATCTTCCAGGTAAGCCTTCTGAAAAGGAGACCAGCTGAAGTCCGCCTTTGTGGCTTCATCTGGGTTTTTTTTCAGAATCTCATAATCTGGGGACTGCCCTACTTTCTCTCTGTAGTAGCTGTCTATGGTAAGAGCTCTCTTCTGCTTCTTGCTCATGTTTTTGAGGTGTAATAAGTTTAGGTCTGAATCACTATCAGGGAATTCTGCAGCTGTTTCAGAACTGAGGTCTGAATCACTAGCAGGGAATTCTAAGGCTGTTTAAATTTGCCCCGGGACAGTTTGCCGAGTTGATTTCCAGAAAGGGGATGGTCTGCTAGATCTGCACTAGGACCATGCTTTCAGCTGCTCTCAATCCACTCTTTACCAAAGGCAGATCTTCCAAAGCACCTGCCCACAAGAAGCGCAAAGTGGCCCAAGTGTCTCCTAGGGACTTCCTGGGTGCCTACAATCCACCACTCTTTTGCAGCCCGACTTGCACCCCGGCTGAGTGCTGGCGTCTGATTGCAGCCATCTGCCAATTCCCCTGAGACTAACCTTCTCTGGAGTTTTTTCAAAGTATAATTTTGATAGAAGTGTGTTGTAGTCCAAGTATTTAGTGGAGTCATCACTCCACTCCACTAATTCAGAGACTCAATTTGTCTGGGTCTCAGGGAAGGTCTCAGGAGCTTACAGAGAATGCTGTCTGCAGTTTGCCATCTTGGCTCCGCCCCCCTAAAATATCAGTATTTTTAATAGTAAAGTGAAATTTATACTTTTTGGTGTAAATTTTCATTGTCTTTGTCTTATGAAACCAACTTTTGATATTGTACAAGTCTGGATATATTATTGTTACTCATACAGTTTCTGTGCTTTTTTTCCTACTAGTTCTCATTTCTTTATTACTACTGCCCTCCCTAGAAGACCATGATGTTTATCATTTTTTATTTCCCTTAGATACCTTCCTGCCTGATTGTGCCTCTTTATAGTCATCCTCTTAACCATTTTGAGAGTTTAGGTGCTCCAGTGATGGCCTTTAATCTTACAAATTAACAGAAATGGGAAGAGTATTTTTAGGTAATGAAAGTCTCTGAGTTGATGTCTCTACTTGCATATACTAGCAACATTTGGAAAAAAATAAAAACAAGCTCATATCTCATCACTGTTAATGTATCTGGAATGAAAAATTTCAAGTTGTTTTCATTGAATGTGAAAGAGCACTACGTGTATTTCAAATGTTTCTTCTTTTTCTCTTTCTTCCAAACTGAGTACTTTAGCCTAAGAGCATTTTTTATTTCTTTGTTTTTTTAAAACACTTAGGGCAGTACAGGTAAGTCACCTGAATCCAAATTCAAAGAATATGGATAGAAGCTCCAGGACCAAAAGGGAGATTCAGAATAGATAAAAAGCTGACCTGAAAGCAGTCTATAGAATTATGTTTTTTTATCCTTTGACTCAAAGCTTCTAAAAGCAAAAGTTTTCATAGGTAACATACAATTATTTCTGTCAAATATTATAATTCTTAAAGAATAGTTGAAGTGAAACATCTCATCAACATTCATTAATTCAATAAGTATTTATTAAGCATTTACTGTGTTCCAGATATATGCTGTGTATAAATACTATATGCTGTGTATAAATACCAAAATGAAATAGTTCTTATTTTTGAGATGCTTTGGGAGTTGGGGTAGGGATTGAGAAACATGTTCACAAAAAAGTAACAAATATATAAAAATAAATATAAGCAGTTTTTAAAGGGAAGATTCTGGCAACTGGAGAGATCAGGGTAGGATTCATCTGAGAGGGTACATGAACTAAACTTTACAGAAACTAGTGATTCTAAGAAATGGAAATAAAAAAGAAATATGTTCTGGTCATAGTGGGTTGCCTTGCAAAGGCATGGACATGGAAGTTGGAATGTCATTTATGGGGAATATCATTTGGGCTAAGCTGTGTATAACTATGCATATATGTTCCTTTCCCCAATAGAATATAAGATCCTTAAGGGCCAATTGAAATCCATTCTCTACCACAAAGCTATCTCCCCTTGGGTTTTCAACTTTTGATACTTTGTCCTACCATGGTAGTTTCCATATGTGGATCTCTTCCAGAACTATTCATCTCCCTGTTTGTATCCTGATAGTCTTCTGAAAGTTATTAGATACCAGAGCTTAAAAGTCAAGAGATCATTTAAATTGCCAGAGAAGCCCATATTGGGTATGATAGTAGATGGGAATATCTTTAGTATCTGGGACAGCAGGAACATAGTAGGAAAATAATTCTAGCTGTAATGTTTGAAATTGTCCTCCACTTATTTCTGATGAAAATCAAAAGTCAAATGCGTAATAGGTATATATATATATATATATATATATATATATATATATATATAACTACTAAATGGAAAATTCAAGGAAACCTTTTAAGCTATCAGTGAGCCAAGGACTTGAATGAAATGAGAACTGCTCTCCTACCTTTCTCTACCCCTCCCCCAAAAAAAACCCTCACAAACAAAAGACAAAACAAAACAACCAAAAAACCTGGGGATAAGGTCTAGAAATTGAAATATTCCAGGGAGTCCTTATGTAATGGGCCCATGATATACTGTCATTCATAGCACCCAGCCCATAGTAGGGATTTAATAAGGTATTATTAAATTGATGTCTCACCAAACTATTTCCCTCTCTCATTCTTCCTTCCCTATTCCCTACCTCAGTTTCTAATTATCAGATATGTTTAAAGTGCTTAGCATGGTATCCAATATATAAAAAGTACTTATTTCCTTCTTTCTTTTCTTTTGCCTTCATTCTTTGTTTGTTTGCTTGCTTCTTTCCTTCCTTCTGTCTGGTCATATAGTAAATATGAAAGCCACTGTCTGAACTCAACTCTCTTTTGGATTCAGAATCTAAGACCAGGACTTTTCCCCATGCAAGATGCATACTCAGCTGGGCCTCTCTTTTAGTCAGATTGATAAAAATGTGAAGCAGTTAATGTCAAAAATAATTGGGGGATTTATTTGGTCAATAAGTTCCATGTGCATCAAAAATGTAGCATGACAGTGTAAACTAGATAACACAGTTTCAGGCTTCATTAACAAAGATGCAGTGTCCATCACTAGGGAGGTAGTTATCTCTCTTCACTTGGTCCAAATGGGAGCATCTGAAGCAGTATTCTGTTCTGCATGCCATACTTGGAATGAATGTGTAATCTAAAGAGCTTAAGGGCAACCAATAGATTGAAAGTGCCTCAAAGTCATGTAACTTGAAGCTTGATTATAAAAACAGAATGTTTGCCTAGAGAAAAAGAATTGAAATTGACTTCAAGTATTTTATGAATTATCATTAAAGAACACAGACTTCTAGACCTTTTCTGTTTGGCCTTAAAAAAAGAATTACAGGAAAAAAGTGAAAGTTACAACAATACAGATTTATGCTGATTGTGAGTAAAAGCTTCCTAACAAATCAAATCTATCCCAAAATGAGCTGCTTTGGGAATATTTTTATTATCTTTGGATGATAAGAATACCCTGGTTAAAATAAGATTGCATCAGTGCCCTTTAGTTGTTTTTTTTTAATTGCTCAACAAGTTTTTCTGAAATATAAAAGGATAATTTCAAAAGGGATCTTCCTTTTGTTGTTGTTGTTGTTGTTGCTTTTTTGCTGAGGCAATTGGGGTTAAGTGACTTGCCCAGGGTCACACAGCTAGGACATGTTAAGTGTCTGAGGACAGATTTGAACTCAGGACTTCCTGACTTCAGGGCTGGTATTCTATCTACTGTGCCACCTAGCTGCCCCTGGGATCCTCCTTTTTGGTAAAAAGATAGCTTAATTAGTATGATCCTAATTAAGAAAAGAAGTAATAGTTAACATTTTTATAATACTTTAACGTTTACAAAGTCCTTTATGTACTTTGTTTAACTTGATCATCCCAACAGCCCTATGAAGTAGGGCTGCAAGTTATTAGCTCCTCTTTTAAAATGAGGAAAGTGAAATTCAGGAAGAGTAAGTACATCTAACAACTATTTTAAAAAGTGGCAGGCATGAGATTATAACTCAGGTCTTTCCTGAGTCCAAGTCTAATGATATTTGTACTAAAACATCAGTACACACACACACACACACACACACACACACACACACATACACACACATATATATGTATGTATATACACACATACATATATGTGTGTATGTGTATATAAATTTGCATGATTTTCCAAAAATCTAAGTAACATTTTAAACTATTAAAGTTTACACACACACACACACACACACACACACACACACACACACACACACACACATATATATATATATATATATACATGTTTTGGACTATACTTGTGATTTCATTTGCATAGGGAACTCACAATGAAGAAACTCCCTCTACCACTGCAAAGCAACATGTATAATCATTATCTAGATAGTTGAGAGATTAAATAATTAACCAAATTGAGATAGTATATGTCAGGCATAGGATATGAATCCAGATCTTTGAAAAGCTGACTTTTTATCTATTAGGCAATGGTGCCTCAGGTTATTTTTCATAAGCAATTAAAAATATATTTCTGACCATAAGCAAAAATCAAATTAAAATGATAGGTGATTAGCAGATGTATCACTGAATTTAAAAATAGAAAAAAAGAAAACATTTATTTAAATATCTACTTTCTGCCACTAGACTAGATATTAGGGATACAAATAGAAAAGCAAAATCATCCCTGTGCTCAAGGAGCTTACCTTTTAATATTGAAGAAAATATATAAAAAAGTGATAGTCTTGGAAGTCATAGGAATGGTGAGTAAAGCTACAGAAGAATTGTTTAGTATTCTCTTTCCAGCAGGTATAATGCTATTCATTTGATTACAATCCTAAAACTAGACATCAAAAGGAAAAGGGAGACAATGTATACATGAAGTGACAATAGATAGCAAAACATTCTTGCAATGGAATTTAAGTATGACTAGGGTCAGATTTATATAAAAATTGTATATGGCATATTCACCAATAAGTACAGTGTAGGTCCCAGAGCAAAAGCTACAGAACTGAGAGGATTGAGTTACCTGATGCACAACCTGTGGTCTAAAGTTTTCAATATTAGGGCATATGAAAAGAATACTGAATCATTCATGGTATAATGACAAGCATAACAGATGGGAAGAATATGGCTAGTGTGGAATAATTATATTATTTCCTCACACTGGTGTAAGTGATGGAGAGTTGACTATATATACCCTTAAATGCTCACATCCATGTCTTATGCCAAAATTTTACATATTTTTAATGCATACATTTAGACTATATCTAAGACCCACTTTCTATAGGACATAGAAAACCTTCCTTTAAATATAACAATAACGTAATATGCCATGGAAAGGAAGGCTTCTAAGCGTTAGATAAAGGAAAAGGAGATATGGTTTTCCAAATTACTCATTCAAATCTACCAAGATTGGTAACATGTGAAGTTATTACTCAAGAATGTAATTTTATATACATGTTTTGTTCTTTCTGATTTTGTCCTCAAAACCTTCCCTGTCCTATAGGTGGGACAGTCAGTTCTCAAAGGATGCAGCTAGGAGAGTATATACTTTCTCAGCAAGTACTAAATTCAAGAAACCTTGGCTTTTAATCTAGAAATGGATTCTATATTGAGGACTAACCTAACCAAATTCAGAGTATTATATCATAAAATTAACTGCATCACAAGGAATTAATTTCTTTTTTTTGGTAATTTGAATACCATCTTTTAAGGCATATATGAGGATGTTGAAATTTCAATAAAGCATGCAAGAAAATGAATCTTATTGTTCTCATTGATCAAATCATTCAAGTATTTGAAGATATGTATGTTTCATTCAAGATAGATTACAGTTTTAAAAGATCATGAATACATGTTTCCAGTCTAATAACCAGTCAGCCCTTCTTTATAAGGAATATTAAATGCCCTCAACCAAAAGTGGAAGCAGAAGATGGATTCTCTTAACTCTAGGAGTCAGGGGAAGAGAACATATAACAAAAAGAGCAAAAAAAAATAAACTTCACTTAATTTGAATTTGAGGATCATTATATTTAAATGGCTAATCAGTCCAAAGTTTGATCAAAAGTCTTTTCTATACTTTGCAATTTCAAAACTGTCTTGAAGACTGCTGTTACTCTTTGGAGCCTTGACACTAATTACAGCTATGAAAATTAGACTTTGAGTAACTGATAAAGAAATTAGCATTAATTGTCTTTAGAGAGAAAGCAGTGATCTAATATTTCTGCCAATATACAGAAGAAAGGGAGCCTGGATTAGTAGACAGAGGGTGGGTAACAAAGAAGGGAAAAGTAGTTTTAATCCAACCTCACACAAGTACTGACTACGTAATCATGAGCAAGTCAATTAACCTTTCAATGTTCTAGCAACTCTCTAAGACTCTAAATTGCATACAAAGTGCCAACTTGCTTTGGTAGAGGTAATTTACTCATTCATAAGTTTCTTATGCCATTAAAATCACAGGTCTAATGCCTACCCTTATGGATCAGTCAGGAAATCAATAAACATGTATTAAATGCTTACAATGGAGCCCATAATTTACTCGCTGGGGATACAAAGAAAGGCACTCTCTGCCTGCTCTAAATGAGCTTCCAGTCTAATGGGGTAGAAAATATGCAAATAACTATGTTGTAGACATAATAAACAAGCTATATATACTGGATCAATTGAAGATAATTAACAGAGAGAAGGCTCTAGAACTAAGCAGAATTGGGAAAGATTTTCTGTAGAAAGTGAGAGTTTAACTGAGATTTAAATGCAGCCAGGAAAATCAGGAGGTAAAAAGGAGGTAAAGGAATAGCTGGGAGGTATAACCAATTTTCCATTATTAGGAAGAACATAGGGAAGAGAGTAAAACTGAAATCTAATAAAAAGAATTATTAAAACAAAGAGCTCTAAAACAGTAAAGATTTGTTACTGTTAAATTTTCAGCAACTGTGTTTAAAGTGTATTCTTTTCTCATTTCTCCCTTTGTCCCCAGAGAAATTATGCCCTCTTGGGGCAAGAATTATTTTTTTTCTATGTTTATATCTTCATACTATCTAAAACTAAGGCTGAGCATACTGGAAGAAACTTAACAAATGCTTTCATCTGACTCAGAAAGTTCATTTTCCTTGAAGTACAGCCAATACACAGTTATAGGTGTAAATAGAAAAATTCTGTTTGAAGATTGAGGATCAGTGTATACCCCAAAAGACATAAATGAAGCAACACATTGTAAATTATCTTGCTGACTTTTTTATAAGAAAGCTAAACATAAATAGTCTTTATGACTTTCTACCTGTAATGACAAAATAATAAAGATTTTTGAAGGAACAAATGTCAAACTCTTAAAAGTTGCTTACTTTTCCTCAGAGAAAAGATAATTTGAACCCCTTTCCTGAAGGTATCAAGCAAAAATCTCCCTCCTTTGGCCATTTGTATTGGAGAAATTTTTGTTTGTTTGTTTGTTTTTTTCCTAATACAAAACTTCCAAGATTTATAGAGTAATTTTCATACAAATAGCCTTATAAGTTTACCTTTCTTCAGAGAAGCTTCCAAACACAGCTCATTCAAATTTTTCTGGCATTTTTCCTTAAACTTATTTAAGTCAATTGTCTCGATAATTGACTCTCAATGTTTTCTTTTCTTCAAGTTATTTAATAAATGATGCAAACATACTACGCTGGAACTGGGAGAAAACATTGGAAACATTTAATACAATTCATTCATTTTATATTTGGGGAAGTTAAAGGCCAGATTGGTACCTCATTTTTTTTCTTCTTGGACTTATTATTTTGTTGAGAATGAAAATAATAATCTCATTCTCCTAAATATCATTGTAGAGAGTCTTTTCTAAGTAAAGAAAAAAAAATTCCATGTGAACTCATCTCTATTTTTGTTTCTTGGTTTTTATTGTTTGTTTTAGTTTGTTTTGTAAATGTACTAAACAGATCTTTTCATTAAATTGAGCAGTCAGCCATTACTTACAATGGTCAAACCCATTGTGTAATCTTAGTGATGCTGCAAATATTTATCTTTTTGCAATTTTTTTTATTTGCGAAACATATGTATCAGTAATTCTACAACATTAACCCTTACAAAGCTTCCTGTTACAAATTTTTGCTCCCTACTCCCTACTCCTCCCCTAGATGGCAGGATATCTACTACATGTTAATTATGTTAAAATACTTGACAAATCGAATACATGTATATCACCATATTTCCACCCTTATCATTGTTGTGCAAGAAAAATCATATGTACAAGAAAGAAAAATCAGATAAAGGAAACACAATGCAAGCAAACATCAATCGAGAGCATGAAAATGTTATATTGTGGTCAACATTTCACATCCCTCTCTCTGGGTGTATATGGCTTTCTTCAGAGAACAACTGGAAGTGGTTTGAAACATTTCATTGTTGAAGAGAGCCATGTCCATCAGAATTGATCGTCATATAGTATTGTTGTTGCCCTGTATAATGATCACCTGATTCTGCTCATTTCACTCAGCATCAGTTCATGTAAGTCTCTCCAAGCCTCTCTGAAATCATCCTGCTGGTCGTTTCTTACAGAATAAGAATATTCCATAATATTCATATACCATACTTTATTCAGCCATTCTCCAATTGATGGACATCCATTAAATTTCCAGTTTCTAGCCACTACAAAAAGGGCTGCCACAAACATTCTTGCACATGTGGGGCCCTTTGCTTCCTTTATGATTTCTTTGGGATATAAGCCCAATAGAAATGCTGCTTGGTCAAAAGGTATGCACAGTTTGATAACTTTTTGAGCATAGCTCCAAATTGCTCTCCAGAATGGCTGGATCCATTCACAACTCCACCAATAATGTATCAGTGTCCCAGCCTTCCCACATCCCCTCCAACATTCATCATTATCTTTTCCTGTCATTTTAGCCAATCTGACAGGTATGTAGTGTTACCTCAGGGTTATCTTAATTTGCATTTCCCTGATCAACAGTGATTTGGAGCACCTTTTCATATGACTACAAATAGTTTTAATTTCATCCTCTGAAAATTGTCTGTTCATATCCTTTGATATTGTCCTTTGGTCCTTTGACCATTTATTGATTGGAGAACGGCTTGAATTCTTATGAATTTGAGACAATTCTCTATATATTTTAGAGATGAGACCTTTATCAGAACCCTTAAATGTAAAGATGATCTCCCAATTTATTGCTTCCCTCCCTGCATTGATTTTGTTTGTAAAAAAACTTTTTAACTTAATATAGTCAAAGTTATCTATCTGGTGTTCAATTAAGAGTTCCAGTTCTTCTTTGGACATAAATTTATTCCATCTCCATAGGTCTGAGAGGTAAACTATACTATGTTCCTCTAATTTGCTTATAATACCACTCTTTATATCCAGATCATGAAGACATTTAGATCTTATCTTGGTATGTGGTGTTAGGTATGGGTCAAGCCCTAATTTCTTCCACACTAGTTTCCAGTTTTCCCAGTAGTTTTTGTCAAATAGTGAGTACTTATCCCAGAACCTGGGGTCTTTGGGTTTATCAAAGACTAAATTGCTATAGTTATTGACTAGTTTGTCCCGTGATTCTATCCTATACCACTGATCGACTATTCTATTTCTTAGCCAGTACCAAATGGTTTTGATGACTGCTGCTTTATAACATAGTTTTATATCTGGTACAGCAAGTCCACCATCATCAGCCTTTTTTTTTTCATTAATTCTCTTGAAACTATTGACCTTTTGTTCTTCCAAATGAATTTCGCTACTATTTTTTCTAGATCTGTAAGATAATTTCTTGGGAGTTTGATTGGTATGGCATGAAATAAGTAAATTAGTTTGGGTAGTATTGTCATTTTTATTATATTCCCTCGGCCTACCCATGAGTATTTTATGTTTTTTCCAATTGACTAGGGCTGATTTTATTTGTATGGAAAGTGTTTTGTAGTTTAGTTAATATAGTTCCTGACTTTCCCTTGGCAAATAAATTCCCAAATATTTTATACTATCAACAGTTATTTGGAATGGAATTTCTTTTTGTATCTTTTGCTGCTGAACTTATTGGTATTACATAAAAATGCTGATGATTTATGTGGATTTATTTTGCATCCTGCAACTTTGCTAAAGTTATGAATTGTTTCTAGTAGTTTTTTAGTTGAGTCTTTAGAGTTCTCTAAGTATACTATCATGTCATCTGCAAAAAGTGACAATTTGGTTTCCTCATTACCTACTCTAATTCCTTTTATCTGTTTTTCTTCTCTTGCTGCCAAAGCTAATATTTCTAATACAAGATTAAATAGTAATGATGACAGTGGGCAGCCTTGTTTCACTCCTGATCTTATTGGGAATGGTTCTAGTTTGTCTCCATTACATACGATGGTTGCTGATGGTTTTAAATGGCTACTAATCATTTTAAGGAAAAGCCCCTTTATTCCTATACTCACTAGTGTTTTTAATAGGAATGGGTGTTGGATTTTATCAAATGTTTTGTCTGCATCTATTGAGATAATCATATGTTTTTTGTTAATTTGGTTATTAATATAATTGATTATGCTGATAGTTTTCTAATATTGAACCAGCCCTGCATTCCTGGTATAAATCCTACTTGGTCATAGTGCACTATCCTGGGGATGTCTTTCTGTAATCTCATTGCTAATATCTTATCAATATTCATTAGGGAAATTGGTCTATAGTTTTCTTTCTCTGTTTTCACCCTACCAGGTTTAGCTATCAGCACCATATCAGTCTCATAGAAAGAATTTGGTAGTATATCTAAAGAAGATATATAGTATTGGAATTAATTGATCTTTGAATGTTTGGTGGAATTCACATGTAATTCCATCTCTCCCTGGAGATTTTTTCTTAGGGAGTTGGTTAATAGCTTGTTCTATTTCTTTTTCTAATATGGGGCAATTTAAAAAATTTATTTCCTCTTCTGTTAACCTAGGCAATCTACATTTTTTGTAGATATTCCTCCATTTCACTTAGATTATCAAACTTACTGGCATAAAGTTGGGCAAAGTAACTCCTAATTATTACTCTAATTTCCTCTTCATTGGAGGAAAGTTCTCCCTTATCATTTTTGAGACTAACAATTTGATTTTCCTTTTTCCTTTTTTTAATCAAATTAACTCAAGCCTTATCTATTTTGTTAGTTTTTTTCATAGAACCAACTCTTAGTTTTATTTATTAATTCCATAGTTTTCTTATTGTCAATTTTATTAATTTCTCCTTTTACTTTTAGAATTTACAATTTGGTATTTAATTGAGGGTTTTTAATTTGGTCTTTTTCTAGATTTTTTAATTGTAAGCCCAATTCATTGATCTTCTCTTTCTCTGTTTTATGCAAGTAAGCATCTAGAGATATAAAATTCCCCTTATAACTGCTTTAGCTGTGTCCCACAAATTTTGGTATGTTGTCTCATTATTGTCATTCTCCTGTATGAAATTATCTATTGTGTCTATAATTTGCTCTTTCACATATTCATTCTTCAGGATTAGGTTATTTATTTCCAATTAACTTGTCTATTTTCTCCTGGCCTTATATTACATGTGAGTTTTATTGCACCATGATCTGAAAAGATTGCATTTACTTTTTCTGCTTTTCTGCATTTGATTTTGAGGTTTTTATGCCCTAACACATGATCAATTTTCATATAAGTTCCATGAACCCCCGAGAAAAAAGTATGCTCCCTACTATCACCATTCAATTTCCTCCAGAGATCTATCATACCTAACTTTTCTAACCTTTTGTTTACCTCCCTAACTTCTTTCTTATTTATTTTGTGGTTTGATTTATCTAATTCTGAGAGAGCAAGGTTGAGATCCACCACTAGCATAGTTTTACTGTCTATTTCTCCTTGCATCTCTGTTAGTTTCTCCTCTAGGAATTTGGATGCTATACCACTTGGTGCATATATGTTTAGTATTGATACTGCTTCATTGTCTATGTTACCATTTAGTAAAATATAGTTTCCTTCCTTATCTCTTTTAATTAGATCTATTTTTGTTTTTACTTGATCCAAGATAAGGATTGCTACCCCTGTCTTTCTTTGTTCACCTGAAGATTCTGCTTCAGCCCTTTACCTTCACTCTGTATGTATCTCTATGTTTTAGATGTGTTTCTTGTAAACAACATGTTGTAGTATTCTGGCTTTTAATCCAGTCTGCTACATGCTTCTGTTTTATGGGAGAGTTCATCCCATTCACATTCACAGTTAAATTAACTATATCTGTATTCCCTGCCATCTTATTTACCCAGAGTTATGATTTTCTCTCCCCTTTCTCCTCTCTCCCTTCCCCCCTCCCCAGTACTTTATTTTTGATGACTACTTCCCTCCAACAGTCCTCCCCACTTTAGAATCCCTCCCTCCCCTTTACATCTTTCCCCTAATTCTTCTATTAGTCTATCCCTTTCCTTTCCTCCTTTCCCTCCCACCTTCCCACAAAGAGGGTCAGGCCTTTCTTTCAAGCCAAATGTATCTGATATACTCTCTTAAAGCTCAATCTAATGAGAGTAAGGTTTACACAATACTCATCGCCCTGCCTTCTTTCCCTCAATTATATTAGATCTTCTATGTTTCTTCATGAGTTTTTCCCTTATTTTACCTCCTTTTTTTTTACTTTATTTTGCCTCCTTTACCCCTTTTTTCAGTATGATATCCCTTCCACCTTTAATTTCTTTTCCATTATTATCAAAGTAAAATCAAATTATACCCCCATTCTTTAAGGATATCTATAGCAGAAATATAGTTCTGAAGAGTTCTTTCCTTTTCACCTTTTTATGCTTCTCTTGAGTTCTGTATTTGGAGGTCAAATTTTTTGTTCAGATCTGGTCTTTTCATTAGAAATAGCTGAAATTCTCCTGTGTCACTGAATGACCATCTTCTTCCCTGGAAGATAATGCCCATTGTAGTTGGATAAATTATTCTTGGCGTAATCCAAGTTCTTTGGCTTTCAGAATATCTGATTCCAGGCCCTTCAATCCTTTAATGTGGAAGCTGACAAATCTTGTGTAATTCTAATTACAGTTCCTCGGTATTTGAACGGTTTCTTTCTAGCTGCTTGCAATATCCTTTCCTTAGTGCGATAGTCCTGAAATTTGGCCACGATATTCCTTGGGGTTTTAATTTTGGGGTCTATTTCAGGAGGTGATTAGTGAATTCTTTCAATGCTAATTTTGTCTTCTGATTCTGAAACACCAGGGAAATTCTCTTTCATGATTTCTTAGAAGATAGCATCAAGGTTCTTTTTTTCATTGTGGCTTTCAGGGCGTCTGATAATCCTTAGATTGTCTCTCCTGGCTCTGTTTTCCAAGTCAGTTGTTTTTCCTAGGAGATATTTCATATTTTCTTCTATTTTTTTCATTTTTTTTTGTTTTTCTTTGACTGATTCTTGAAGTCTTATTGAGTCATTTACTTCTATTTGTTCAATTTTAATTTTTGAAGTATTATTTCCTTCAGTTATCTTTTTTAGCTCCTTTTGTAACTGGCCAATTGAATTTCTTGGTTCAATGCCTTCTTTTTCCATTTTGCTAATTTTATTTTTCAATGAATTATCTTTTTCCAATTCACCATTTTTTATTTTCCAGTGAATTGGTGATTTTTTCCAATTCACCAATTTTGTTTTTCAGTGAATTGTTGTCTTTTTCCAATTCACCAATTTTGTTTTTAAGTGAATTGTTGTCTTTTTCCAATTCACCAATTTTGTTTTTCAGTGAATTGTTGTCTTTTTCCAATTCACCAGTCTTTTTTTTCCAGTTTTTCACATTTCTGTTGCAGGGTGTTATTTTCTTCTTGCACTGATCTCAATTCATTTCCTCATCTAGCTCTCTTTTGAGATTCTTTATGCAATTTTCCAGGTAAGTCTTTTGAAAGGGGGACCAGCTCATGTCCGCCTTTGTGGCTTCCTCTGGCATTGTTTTCAGAACCTCTGGGGTCTGCTCTACTTTCTCTCCATAAAAGCTGTCTATGGTAAGAGCTCTCTTCTGCTTCTTGCTCATGTTTTTGAGCTGAGGAACAAGCGCTAGACTGGTAGCCGTTTCAATTTGCCCTAGGGCAGTTTGTCGAGTTGACTTTGGGTATGGGGCTGGTCGGCTAGACCCGCACTAGGACCATGGTTTCAGCTGCTCTCAATCCACCCTTTACCAAAGGCAGATCTGCCAAAGCACCTTCCTGCAAGCAGAGCAAAGTGAGACAAGGTTCTCCCAGGGACTTCCTGGGTGCCTAAAATCTGCTGCTCTGTCCCAGCCCCGTCTTCCGCCCCAGGCATGTTAGCGTCTGATTGGGGCAAGCTGCTGATCCCTTGCACATCTGAAACTGACCTTCTCTGGCATTCTTTTAGAATAGATTTTTGATAGAAGTGCATTGTACTCCAAGTGTTTGATGGAGCCCTCACTCCAGAACAAGTTTGGAGGCTCAATTTGTCTGGGTCTGAGGGAAGGTCTCAGGAGCTCACAGAGAATGATGTCTGAAGTTTGACATGTTGGCTCCGGCCCCTGCAATCATTTTATAATATACTTTTACCAATTATAGATAATTATAAAAAATCAGTTTTTTATACAAATGTGCTTTACAGAATTTTAGTTTAAACATAAAAGAAAGCCATTATTTGACTTAATGCATGACATCTTTGAGGTGCTAAGATGTATTCTGATCAATATCAGTTATTGAATATCAGTGCAACAGTGTTTTTTTCTGAAAGTTCTTCTACCATTCTATTAAAAATAAGATAATTTAAATTGAAGCATATTCTCTTAGTATTTTGAAAAAAATCATGAATATTAAAAATCCATTCTGTTGACCCAAATTAGTAAAAATTTATAAATTTCAAATTCAATTTCTGATAATTCAAATTATCAAGAAAAACTTTTCATGACATGTCTAGTATTTGATATTTTAATTGATTCTTGATTTCTGATGAATTGAATGCATGTTTTTGTTAATATTACATCTAATCTGGAGTTTATAATGGAATAATGGATATTTTCTTAAATCTGTTTCTATGAAGAGCCTTTGATAGCTCCAGGATACTTATAAACAATGCTTTATGGAGAATTCCTAAAATAGATATTTCAACAGCTTGAAAAGGAAAATTGACAGAAAGTTTGAGGTGTAAGTATGGATTGAATTGAATTTTTAGAATAATAATTTTTCTTTATCAACTAATATCTATTAAAAAAACACAGTGAAGATAAAGTGATTTTCAAGTGATTGTGGGAAAGTATAGGAATGAATTTTGAAGATGCAAATATACCTCATTTTTTTTTTGAGTAAAGTTATTGGGGAGAAAAAGCAGAAGAGATTATATCTAAATATTTATGTTTTTTTTTAAAATGGCATTAGTTTCAATAATAATTTCTATTCTCTCTGGTGGAAAAAAATCCAAAGTATATATTAACATTCCTTAATTATTTATCAGATTTTTTACCAACATGAATCTTACAATATTTTAGTTCAATTATAGGCTAATGTGAATTAAGGCCAAATATATTGCAAAATTGGTGTACAGTAGCACGTCAAGTCCAAATTCATAGAACACAGTAACATTCAGCCACTTTTCATGAGCCTTCATTTTTTTCTGGCTTGTGTGTGTATGTGTGTGTGTGTGCGTGTGTGGTAACTACACAGAAGAAAAGACGCTAAATGCCCAACAGAGAGGACATGTACATAAAAAGATAAGGATACTAGTGTTGCTTTAAAATATGAGATAGGACTAAGCCTGCATATGTTATTCATCATTTTAAACAAAGCTTTGCTTAATGATCTCTTAACTAGTCATGGGTGTCAATAATATTGTCTTTGCCTTAAGGAAATGGCTTAAATCAGCCCTTCTGAGATCATCTCTAAAATTTAAAGCTATCTGCATAGTCCATCACAGAATGTTTAACAGTTGAGTCCAGAAGCCTCAGGGATTAAAAGCCATTCCACTTTAGCAATGGATGTGTAAAGTTTTGAGATTTTTTTTTTAACTGTGATTTCTGAAGATGAAATCAAAGCTGGAAGGATATCTGTACTGTTATTTCTTCATACAAGAAGGAAAATCTGCTCATAACAGCCAGAATTTAACTCAGCTATGTAGTTGTCTCCTATATTAATTTTCCTCTTCTCTTCCTTTCCATCCCTTAATATTCCAATATTCCATTTATCTTATGGGAATTTATTTCCATTCTCTTATCACATATTCTGCAAACATTCCAAGCCATCTAGAGTTAATATTGGGGCAGTGATATCATCTGATGGGTATGGGGTGGTGATGGAGGTGGAAAAAATTTAATTCCAAATAGAACATTTTTTCCTTCTACATGGGAAGAGTCATTATCAAAGAAAGGTAGCTAGAGTTCAGAGCATGATGGAGAAATAATCAATATTGTTATCTATAAAATGGGAATAATAATCTACAACCCAAGGTTATTATGAAAATAAAATGAAATAATATTTATAAAGCAATTTTCAAACATAAAAATTCTATATAATTACTAGCTATTATTATTATTGATTTGCATAGGTATATATATATATGTACACATGTATATACACCTGCCAGTAATAATAATAATTATTATTAATAAACAATAACTTTACAAATATTTTTCTCATTTGATCCTCACCACAATTCTGGGAGATAGGTGCTATTATTTATTTTATAGTTGAGGAAACTGAGGCAAACAAAGTCAAATGACTTGCCAAAGATTACAGTAGCTAATAAGTCCTTGAGAACTGATTTGAACTTGGGTCTTCCTTGTTTCCAGCCCAGCACTTTAACTGTTATATCATATAGCTTCCCTGGTTAGTATTGTTTCACTGCAGTCTCATACACTGTAACTACACCACATTAGAATGCAATAGTTTGAATGACTATAATATCACAAATGCATAAATATGATCATTCAAGACATTGCTCCTATAAGCCAGTGTAACATCATTTTAACCAATGTTGTGTTTTATGGAAGTTTTTAATGATTAAGTCACTCAAACCAAACAACACAAACCTCCAAAATGAGTTTGCTACACAAAGTGAACTCTCTACCTATCATGTTGATTTACTTATTTTTTTTTAATTTCCATATTTGGAATTGCACTGAGTTTAATCAAATACTGTTCCTGATTTTCTTAACCTTAGATTTGATTACATCATAATTCTTCCCCCTTATCTCTACCTTCCCATCCCTAGCACCCTCATTTCCTACTCAAGTTTATTAACATTGCTATATAATTTGCCTTCAACTCTCGCAGGGATTTAAGGAGATTTGAATGGAATGAGACAGAGAAGTTATTTGTTTAACTTGTTAAAAAAAAAGGGGGCGGGACAGCATCACTTTGTATAATTCGTGAGAACCTAAAGTGAATCATAGAAACTATATCTGATCTGACTGTAGAGATTAATAAAATGAAAGAAAATAGTAGGAATTTAATTTTGTAAACTCATACTCTAAATATAGGCTGGCAAGGCTATGTATTTGAGAATCCAATATTGACTTGGACAACCTCAGTGTTGAGCAAACAAGGATATAACCTTTATCTATAGAATCTGTAACAAAATCTCTGTAGGAAAGTAAAGCCCTTCAAATAAAAGATTGGAAGGATTACATATGTTTGGGAATCAGTTACATGTGACTGTGCTAAGTCAAAAAGATTTGAATCTTTCTGAATGAGGCAGATCTTTGTGGAGCATTTTCTTTATTTTGAGCAAGGACATAAACTTACAATTTATTGCAGTCAAACCTAAATAGATGCTATACTTTTTTTTTAACCAAATGCTGAAAACAAATATCCCCAATGCTGGAAAAATTCATTGTTTACTTACTTCATTGTTGCAGTTCTATAGGATAGCCTATAGATAGGGGAACTTATTTGTTTATTTATGCATTAATTTATCTGTTTTCATATTTATTTATTTTGACAGCAAATACTATGCATTGAAGTAAGATTTCAAGATATGGCTTAAAGAGGCTATAGGGATTAAATAGAAACAGTTATAAGATATTATTATACCAGGTGAATTTTTAGAGTTGTAGGGGATCTTAAAAATCATCCAACTGAATTTCCTTATTTTATGGAGAAACTGAAATCCAGAGAGAAGTGTATTTTCCATGATCAAATATCGCTTTAATACTAGAACAGGAACGAAAGCAAGGCTGAGTAATAATAAATATTTTTAATGGTTTTATTTTTTCTGGTTATATATGTATATTAACTTTTTATATACACTTTTTTTGCTTTTTTGCTGAGGCAATTGGGGTTAAGTGATTTGCTCCAGGGTCACACAGCTAGACATACAGAGAGAAAAAATCAGAATAAAAAGCAAAAATCATGAGAGAGAGGAAAAAAAAAACGAAAAAAAGAAGTTAACATATCATGTGTTGATTTACATTCAATCCCCATAGTTATTTTTCTGTATACAGATGGCATTTTCTATCTAAATTTTATTGAGATTGCCTTGGATCACTGAAGCACTGAAAACTAAGCATTTCATAGTTGATCATCGCATAGTATTGCTGTTACAATGTATTCCTGGTTCTTATTTCACTCAGTATCAGTTTATATAAATCTTTCCAGGCCTTTCTAAAACCAGCTTGTTCATTACACACACACACACACACACACACACACACACACACACACACAGCAAAATTTCATTACCTTCATATACCACAACTTATTCAGCCATTCCCTAATTGATGGGCATCTACTCATTTTCTAATTCTTTGCTACCGGAAAAAAAGGGGGGACTGCTACAAACATTTTTACACATACTGGTCCTTTTCCCTCCTTTATGATTTCTTTGGGATACAGGTCCAATAATGGTACTGCCGGGTCAAAATATTTGTGTAGTTTGATAGCCCTTTGGGCATAGTTCCAGATTGAACTCCAGAATGGTTGAATAATTTTACAACTCCACCAACAATGCATTAGTGTCCCAGTTTTTGAGCTACAAAGAATTACCCATTTTTAAAGTAAAAACATAAAAGTTTTCTCTTTGAACCTCAAATGTCACTTTGTGCAACCTATTAAAAAATAGGAATCCCCTTTTGCAATCCAGGTCATCTCTACTATTATTATCTAATTGATCTCATATTTGAGAAATATTGGTTTTCCATCTCTAGAAGTTAAGTGCATATAGGAAGATTCTCTTGACTAATTTTAAAATTAAATCTTTTTTTTCCTCTCTTTTTTTTTCTAGGCTGACTGGCATGAATCTTCCTTCTCCTGTTATCAGTAGCAAAAATTGGTTAAGACTCCATTTTACATCTGACAGTAACCATAGACGAAAAGGATTTAATGCTCAGTTCCAAGGTAAGAATTCTCTAGTTTGAGAAAGGAAATAGTCATGGATATCTTGGGTTCTTCCTTGTTGCTGAAGATTCAAGAGAGCAAGGGAGAGAGTAGTACTGGTAGTAAGCCCATTGGAATCTCAACTGACCTTTTTGGAACAGATACTTGTTAGGTTTATAATCAATAACTAAAGGCTCATTTTTCATTTAGGTGTTGTTAGAGGATAAAGGTCAGGTATGATAGATAACATTTTCAGTTTCCAAGAGAAGTAGTTAGTCAATAAACATTATAATTAATGTTTAATATTTTATTCTTATGTGGATAGCACCTATAATAGAGTTTTGTCAAGATTCTACACATGGACATCACCAGATATTCAAAATCAAATCAAATTAACTATATACTGCAGCTAAAGATAGAAAAATTCTATACAGTCAATGAAGAAGAGATCTGCAGATGATTATGGCTCAGAGATCATGAACTTCCTACTGTGAAATTTAGACAAGTTGAAAAAAAAAACATTAGTCCATGTATGTATGATTTAAATAAATCCCTTATGAATATGAAGTGTATGTGATGAATAATTTTAAGGGATCTGGTAGATAGAATGCCTGAAAAACAATGGATAAAATTTCACAATAGTATAAAAGAAGCATCATTATCATCAACAACTATAAAACATTTTGAAGAGCAAGAAAGCAAAATGGCTTTCTGATTAGCCTTTACAAATAACTGAAGAAAGAATGGAAGGGAAAAGGAAAGGAGAAAGGGAAAGATAAAGGCAACTGAATGCAGAATTCCAGAGAATAGTAAGGGAGGGGGATAAAAAGGTTTTCTTAAATGAACAATGCAGAGAAATAAAATAAAAGAATATTGTGGGAGACAAGAGATGTTTTCAAAATTACAGATATCCAGGGACTGCTTTATTTAAAAATGATCATGATACTAGTTGTGCGACCCTAGGCAAGTCACTTAACCCCGATTGCCTCATCAAAAAAAAAAAAAAAGAATGATCATGATAAAAGACAAAATGATAGGGATTTAACAGAAGCAGAAGAGATTAAGAAGAGGTGGAAAGAATATACAGAACTGAAGAAAAAAAAATCATCACATCAATATGATGTGGTTCCCTATCTAGAATTAGACATACTGGAGAATAAAGTCAAGTGGACCTTATAAAGGATTGCCAACAATAAGACTAGTGGAGATAATGGAATTTTGTGGAGTCTTTTTAAATTTTAGAAGATGCTGCTCTTAAATTCCTACTTTCAATTTACCAACAAATTTGGAAAATTCAACAGTGACCACTGTATTGGAAAAGAAATATTTATGTCCCAATCCAAAGGAAGAGTAATGCTAAGGAATGTTTAAAGTACTGAACAATTGAATTGATTTCATATGCCAGCCAGGTGATGTTTAAGATGTAAAGTAAAAATTACTGGAAGGGCAGATTAGTTTTCAAAGAAGCAGAAGAAGTAGAGACCAAATTTTCAATATTTTCTGAGTTCCAGAAAAACATCAATGTCTGCTTCATTAACTATATACTAAAACCCTTTGACTTTATGGATCACAACAAAATATGTCAAGTCCTCAAAAAAATAAGTATTGATCATCTTTCTTGTCTTCTGAGGAATTGTGGATAGTCCAAGAAACAACAGTTAGAACCAACCAAGGAACAATTAATTGGTTTAATATTGAATAGAACTATAAGGCTACATATTGTCACCTTTTTAATTTAACTTATACATACAGCACATCATGAGCAATTCAGCCTGAATGAATCCAAAGCTGAAATCAGCATTGACTGGAGAAATAACAACAATCTCAGATGTGTGGATAATATTACTCTAAAGGCAGAAAGTAAAGAATAATTAAGAAGACTTTTAATGAGAGTGTAAGAAGAGAGTATAAAAGCTCAATGTGAAGTTCAACATAAAAAAACAAACAAACAGAAAGAGACCTAAGATCTTGGCAAATGATCCTATTACTTCATGCCAATAAAGAAGGAAAAAAATGTAGTGTCAGATTTTATATTCTTGGGCTCAAAGTTCACTTCAGATGGTGAAAGTATCCATGAAATTCAATGACATTTGTCCCTTTAAATAAAAGAAGGCTATGGAAAATGTAAGTAACACACAGAAATATCACTTTGCCAACAAAGGTCCATATAGTCAAAGCTGTGGTTTTTCATAGTTCGGAAAAGTTGGAGAGCTACAGAATCCATGCTTTTGAATTCTGGTGATAACAATGACTTTTTAGAATCCCTTGGACAGCAAGAAGATAAAATCAATCTATACATATTAAAATTAACTTGAACTCTTCACTAACTGATCAAATGCTAAAGCTGAAACTTAAATATGGCAGTCACATAATGAGAAGATGGAACTCATTGGAAAAGATTCTGATGGGAAAGATTGAAGGTAAAAATAAAAAGTTTTGGCAGATGATGAGAAGATAGCTAGTGTCATAGAAAAAAATGAAAATGAACTTAAATAACCTTTGAGAGATTGTGAAAGACAGAAAAGTCTGCCATGCTATGGAATATGAGATCACAAAGAATAGGACATGATTGAACAACAAAAGTCGTGTTATGCCAAGAAAACCAAAAATAATTTCCTCATATCATGAGACCTCTTGTTTTATATAACTGGAGTTAACCCAGGCTGACAATAGATTATAACTAGGCAAAATTTCAAAATTCCATCACTTTTTTTAACCTTATTATCTTACACAAAACTACACAAAATATTACTCTTCTGTTTATCTTTCCTTATACTCCACTCCCTTTTTTCTTTATTTCCTTAGGCTAATTGAAACAGATTTTGATCCACTGCATAGAAAATAGGTGAAAAGGACAAAATATTATGCCTTGTTATCTGAATATTCCACAAGAATAGATTCCATAGTTATGGATTTTCTATAATTAACATACAGAAATAAAAACTCTTCATTCTGCTTTTTATAATAAAAAAGTTAGATCTTGAGTTTCATGGACTTATTGTCACTGTCAGATCATCAAACTTTCTTACTGTCAATCTGATGTAGATATTTTTAAACATGACTATGCATTCTCCATCTAGGCAAAAGGTCGATACTTTGATATATGTCAATCTGATAATTATATATTTTATCATTGATAGATGTTAAAAAGTTTTATCTTTGTCAATAAGCAACTGTAATCTGATAAATGTTGAACTTCAATGAATTTTGCATAACCAAAATATGTCAAGATCATCCTGAAATTCATTGCAATGCAGTGAACAAAGCATAATCTTTGGAGTATGTAATCAGTGAAAAGAGATGCAAAGATCATTGCATTTGGAATCAGAAAACTTATATACCTTTCCTTTCTTTTTACTTATTAGCTATGTGACCAGGAGAAAAACATTCTGAGCCTCAACTTTTTTCTTTTGTAAAATAAAGAAGCTGGAATAAATAATCTTAAAATTCTTTTCAGCTCTACATCTTTTATCCTATGCTGAAAATCAGTATATAGAAATATTATTATAAACAACTTTTAAATTTTTAATATTTTTATCATTAAAGATTCTACCTCTTTAATATAATGAGCGTGTAAAGCAGTGTGGTCTTAGAGAAAGTCTTAGAGTCAGAAAGACCTTAATGAGTTCAAATTTAGCTTCTGAATTTTTGATCCTGAGAAAGTCCCTAGATTTCTCTATATCACTTTCAGTTGCTATTTAACTATTTAAACTATTTAAAGAAACTATTTAAAACTGTAAATAATAGAATATTACCTGATCTTCATTAACAGAGAACATTTTCTCATGAGGACTTCATTATATAAATGAAGCCATAGGCCTGGAAACACACACAAATACACACATTAATATTTGAAAAGACAGAATCACAGGATATTGCTCAGGTTTTCACAGCTAGTTAATGGCTTAAGACTAAAAATAATGCAATACTAATGTTTATATCTTTTTTTGAAAAAACAAAGAAATAATTCAAATTCAGAGTCTTGTGTTGAGTTAGGTACAGATATTATATAGAAGTGTATTATAAATACAATAGGTGTCAATAAAAAAACACCTTTCTTTAAAAATATTTCCCACTTATATAGAACTTTAAGATGTGCAAAACTCATTATATATACATCTCATTTAATCCTCACTTATCTTATAAAGGTTTAAATTGCTCTAACCATCTTTAAAAAGGAGGAAATTGAGTCTCAGATGTTAAATGATTTAATAGCATTTATATAGTGCTTATTGTGTACCAAGCACTATACTAAGGACTTCACAAATATTAACTCATTTTACCCTTAAAAGAACCATGAAAGGTGCTGCTATTTTTTTTTTTTTTGCCCATTTTATCAATGAGGAAGCTAAAGCATACAGAGGTCAAGTGACTTGTATAAGATCATACAGCTAGTAAATTCCTGTGGCTTATTTTGAATGTAGGTCTTTCTGACTTCAGGACTAGCTTGTGTTCCATCACATCACTTAGGTGCCCAGACTTGACTATTTATGCTTATTCAGTTATTGAGTATTTTATGTGAGATGTCAATCCAGATCTCTTTAGAGCTGGCATTCATCACTCTTTCTCTATCCTAAACTACAAAAATAATTTGTGAATTTTTAAAGGGTCACTGTAGAGTTTAGATAGATAGATAGATAGATAGATAGATAGATAGATAGATAGATAGATAGATA
>JAJPUD010004911.1:43061-68911 GCA_023553655.1 Myrmecobius fasciatus | reverse complement strand
ATAGATAGATAGATAGATAGATAGATAGATAGATAGATAGATAGATATTAGAGGAGAAAATTCCTTATTGAATTAAATCTTGAAAATAACTTTACCCTCTTTAGAGAAATACAGAAGCTAAATATGTCAATATATGCTTGAGTGTTAAGAAAAATTTCCTAATCAATAATTTTTTTCCAGAAGTGGAGTGGACTTCCTTGAGAGGTAGAAGCTTTAGCTCACTTAGAGTTCTCCAAGAAATAAATAAACACTTTTCAAATGTGTTAGGACAGGAATGCATTTAGTCTATAGATTATAGTAGTGAGCCACTGAGGTCCCTTTCAACTCTGAAATTCTTTGCTTTTTTTATTTTCTTTTTTGCTCAGACCTTTGCAATATGAACCAGTATGACTGCAGAAAAGGTGTAGAAATAGAGAGTATCTTGGAGATCATCTGGTCCAAAACTCTTATTTTACAGATGAGACAACCGAGGCTTGTAAAAGAGAAATAATTTACTCAAAATCATAGAGATCATAAAGTAGTAGAGATTAGTCCTCTGATGCCAAATTCAGTTTTTTTATATACTTTCACAACTTGAAGGTCAAAAGCAACTTAAATCTATTAATATGAATCATTATTATAAATTGTACAAGAAACCTGTCAAGCCAGGATGCACTCAGAAAGATGAAGGCATATAACAATTTTGATCTAATTAGAGATAGCATGATATAAAAAGCCTGAGCTATGGGATTAGAGTTCACATTCCATATCTGACACTTGTTAATCATGTACCATTGGGTAAATTACTTAACCTACTCAGGTCTCAGTTTCCTCATATGTAAAATAGGGGGTTTGGTTCTCTTTCACCTCTGGATTCTATGATCCTACTTTGAACACGATTGGATGTATAGATTCATTAGTTCCTGGTAGTCTGATTCCGTACAACAAAACTCACTGTTTTGGGGATGCCCCGACTTAGTTGTTTCTTCCATAAAGACAGAGACTTAGTTACATGAATCCCTTCCTTCTCCAGGTCATCCATTCAGGTATATAAGTTACAGTAACACAAAAACATATATATCTTCAGTAACAAAGGATACTGAGTACCACAAAAGAAAGCAAGTAAGTTGTATGGATGTCCAGAAAAAAGAATAGCTGTCACTTTTGGTAAAGTGGACACCTTTAAATTGACCAGGGTTTTTACAGATAGAAGAAGGGATGAGAATGTTTCAGGTGGCAAAAATGTTCCAAGAAACTGTATAGATGCAAGCAAATTCTTCGTTGAAGAAAAAGAGGGAATATTACAGTTTAACTGGAGTATAAAGTACATAGAAGAACCTTGTAGAGATAAGAGTGAAATTATAGTTCTTCAGGTTGGCCTTGAATGGTAGTTTATTAAGGCACAGTGTCTAAAAGAGCCACTTTAAACTATTTGTAGGTCTACAAATCATGCTGCACAAATTATTTGTTGTCTTGTTGTCCCACCACATATGTAAAAGGATTAAGAAATCTTTGTGAAAGAAAGTGAAGATGTAAATAGTATTATTTTTATGTTCTCAGATTCTGTCAGGTTTTACCAAGCTCTAAAAGCTTGTAAAATTTCCTGGCATTAACCAGTGTTTTTTATTGTCTGAGCTTTACCTAAATTTCAATAGCTTAATCATTAGAAGTTTGGCTCATGAGAGTAATTTTTTAAATTAAAGTCATGAAAACTATCTACTAGGGAATAAAAGAGTTATTGTTTAGAGGAAATAAGTATGCATAATAATAGATCTTTTCAATCACTGAAGCATGAAGACATTAATGATTCAACTTAGTACAAACTTGAGGTCTGAGCAGGTGATAGGGAGCCACTGAATATTTTGAACAAGGGCAATGATGTCAGAATGATACATTAGGAAAATTAATTTAAACATGGCTAAAGGGGGGCAGCTAGGTGGCGCAGTGGATAGAGCACCAGCCCTGAAGTCAGGAAGACCTGAGTTCAAATCTGGTCTCAGACACTTAACATTCCCTAGCTGTGTGACCGTGGGCAAGTCACTTAACTTCAGTTGCCTCAGCAAAAAGCAAAAAAAAATAAAATAAAATAAAAAATAAACATGGTTAAAGTCCAGTAAGAGTGGATGCAAAGAGAGGAATCCATGTGAGAAGTAAGAAGGCTTATGAAATAATGATAGTATTATGAATAGAAATTCATAGTGTTGGGGTTGGAGCACCTGTTTCAAATTCTACTTCTGATATTTACTAGTGGTGCAATCTTGGATAATTCATTTAACCTCCCTATTCCTCAATTGCCTCATCTTCAAAATGAGGGGTTTGGACCAGATGGCTGCTGAGATCCCTTTCAGCTCTAGAGCTCTGATCCTGTGATCCTGGATATGAGAAACACTACAGCAGAAAAAAATCTAATGGGCTACTGACTGATTATAAGGAAAGAGAGGAGTCAGTGATAATTGAGAAGTTTTGAATTTATGTAACTGCAAAGAAAAGTGAATATAATGCTTTATATTTCACAAGTGAAAAATGCTATTGGCATTCTCGCTACAGGAAGCTGGTTCTCACATACCACAATATGATCAGAGATATAAGTGAATAATACATTTCTAATAGGTTTTTTGTTTTGTTTTTTGAATTTGATCTGTTAAAGAGTTCCAGAAATTTTGATGACATTTTAGAGTGTGTATGTTTTATCTTGGTTTTATATATATATATATATATATATATATATACATATATATACACATACATGTGTGGGGGTATGTATATGTGTATATATGTATACATATATATACACATATATATACACATATGTGTGTGGGTATGTATATGTGTATATATGTATATATGTATGTATATGTATATATATGTACATACAAATATATTTTTTGTTTCCTCAATATTTTTCTCTTCAAATAATCTTCCTTCCCAAGCTCTTTAATCTTCTCTTTCATTTTGCTTTTTGATAACTAAATAAGTCACTCAGATAAGAAATAATGTTAAAGGGTGTATGTATGTGTGCATGTGTGTTTTATGACTTGAAGACATTTGTAGATGTATATAATTTTACTTGCTAAATACATAATTTTAAAACATTTTGAATAACCTCTGAATATGACATTTTAATTCAAAATTTATGTTTGCAATATTCCAACTCTATTCTATTTCTGCTGGTACTATCAATAGCTACCCAAGTTTAGACCAATAGATCTTGATTAAACTTATTATAATAAATAAAACCCATCAAAAATATGTATGCTCAAGGAAAGCAAACTCTCTCATATTAACCATATTTTATATCTGTGCATACAAATGTATACCACATCTACATATATAAAATATAGTGAAAGATATTTATATGGCTTGGCTAATATGAGATTCTATTTTATTTTTGCTATAACTATATCAATATTTGCCTCAGGCTTCACTCTGCATCTATCCCTGCTCTATCTGGAAAATTTTCTTTTTTAAGTGACTGATATCGCTGACATTTTGAATAGTTGTTATATTTGTTCACTTTTTGTTTGTTTGCTTGTTTTCCCAGGTTCATTATCAAATATTTTCCATAAGTTCATTTATTCAAATTCCTTTTAGACCCCAAGGACTTACTTGTTATGACCAAAGCCAAAAATACATTTTTGTAGTAGTGGACCTGAAAGCAATCTAATATAGAGGCAGATCATTCGCCCTGACCAACATTACCAACACTGCCAATGAAGTTAAATGTACTGAAATCATATTGAGAAACTAAACCTGAAGGTTGATAATTGTCCAAGTCAATGTCTATTGCATTAACTTTCCTAGTAATTAATTTGCTTTTCCTGGTGATGTTATTAAGGAAGCAAGAATTCTCCAACAATATTATACAGAAGGCTATTTCCCAATATTAATTACTTTATTCATTCACTGAAGAGATGTTTATTAAGTGCATAATATGTGCCTAGGGAAACCAAAATAAACAAACAAATAAATAATGACAATCTGTGTGCCAAAGAGCATACAATTTACTGGGAATGACAACATGCAAATAAATAGATCCAAAGTAAACTGCATATAGGATATATAGAAAAGAAATTAAAAGAGAAAAAGTCCTGGTGTTAAGAAGAAATAGGATAGGATTTCTATAGAGAGTGGGATTTTATTTGGAATTAAAGGCAAAAATGTCAATCATTGTACTGGAATGGAAGAGAAAAAACATTCCAAGGAGCAGAGACAATCAGAAAAAAATGTTCAGAACCCAGAGAGTGAATGTCTTGCATGTGGAGCAATCAGGGGACCAGCATCACTGGATTTTAAAGTATTTATTGGGGATAGATGTATTGCTTATATAATAGGCATTCCAGCAACACAATTGAAGGGCTGGGTAGAGTTAACATGAAACTTTGGGAAGTGAGTAAGATGGGAATGAGGAATTGGGTGGTTAAGTATGTGGAATGGGATTTGGATGGTGATCTAGGAGTTCAGATTCACTGAGACATGAAGAGTATATGATGAATATTCTTCTCTGAGCAATAGATACCACTCTTCTTGTCCAGTGGCAAAATATGGATCATGAAGCCTGGAGATGGCCCAAGATGAAATGGGAGACCTAGGTTTTATAAGCTAAGATCTTCAACAGGTTTCATTTTGACTGAGGCCAAACGTAACAGCTTTGGAAGCGTTCAAGTAAGGGACAATATGGGAGAACAGAAATTAAATCTAAAGAAAAATCTAAGACTACCTCCACAAAGAAATAGTGTACTGTGATGGAAGGTGACCTGAAAATCACCTTATATCATGAATTCAAAATCCCTCTCAACTATGAGTTACTAATGTGTCAAGTTTAGTTTTCTGGGTTTTAGTTTTTCCACCTGCAAAATGAAGGCACCAATCTGGATAATATGTAAGAGTCTAATTAAAGTCCAAGTTGTGATTTTTTTTATTCCAATCTCTTGTATTCAAATATGTATGAAATATATTCTTGTGTTGAAGGGAAGAGAAATCACTAAGAGTTACATGTAATAGAATATTCTACTATTAACAGTATGTAAGCTCTTCAAAAAATGCAATTTTTTCCCTCCCTTATAAAATGTCATTATAAATTTGTTGTTCATATTTTTCTTAATTATTAGAATGCATTTGATTGTGGTGATTTAATTAGTATTTGTAAATTCTCCAGAAGCCCACTATTTATTTTACACATTGTACATGAGGATGAATTTAGTAAGTGCTCTGAAATTCAAACAGTGTAATTAGAATATAAAATGAGGAGGAAGTCTCTGCTTCACTGTGCAAAGCATTTGAACTTTAGACTTTCCAAGTTCACTAAAATATCCAGAATTGACCATTTTCACATACATATATGCGCATGCGCGCGCGCACACACACACACACACACACACTTGCTTTTTGGTTGGTAATGTAAAGGAGTTGCCCAGGAAGAGCCAAGTAAGAATTCCTTAAATTCCTCTTATTTGCTCATAAGACATGAGTACCTTGACAATGAAGATATGAGAGATTTCCTTTTTGTTATAACATCTACAAAAAAATGGCGTGCTTGTTAAGAAATAGGGAGAAGATCTTTTATATCATTTGACCAATACATAGTGTTGAGATTAATCCCAAAGAACTGTATTCTGATTCCTTGGGATCCATTGCTTTATTTTATCTTTATCACCATCTGCATTCATTTAGTGATTTTTAATTCAGTACACTAAATAGCTTCTTAATGAATATCGATTACAATGAATTCATTCATTAAAGTTAGTCATTCAATAAACATGTAGTAAGCACTTGCTTTTTGAAAAATTAGGTGCAAGACTGGAGAAGATAAAATATATATATAGATATAGATATCATGGAATTTACAGTATAAAAGGGCAAGGAGAATAGATTCAGCCTATACAGAATGTAATACTATTTAATAAATTTATAAGTAGTGTAAAGAAGAATAATTTGTAAAGGAGAATAGGCCTTAAAAATAACAAAACACCTTGCAAAGTGTAAAGAGGGAAAGACCACATTCTCTAGTTTTCCTGGATGTTATACTATTTGTTTGATTAAAGACTCCCCTTCCATATTAGAGCAGTAAGCTATATAGAAAGTCTCTTGGGTATCTTCATGAAAGAAGTAAATTCAAGGAATCCTAAAAGACCATATATGGTTAAGAACAAATGGCAATTTAATCAATCAATATATATTTATTAATTGCCTATTATGCTCTAGAGATACAAAAAGAAGCAAAAGATGAGATAATTTAATGGATAGAAAATGCTGGAATTAAAAGGGGTCGGGTAAGCTTCCTGTGGAAGTTGTGATTTGAGTTTGGACTTAATTAGAGACTACTAGATTATTTTCTCTGATATTCACTATTGCTAGAAGTCCAATTGTCCTTAGCTGTCTAGAATGGAAGACTAGAAGGAATCTTAGAAGTTAATCCAGTCTGAAAAGTCTCGTTTTGAATAAAAGGAAATTGATACTCAGGAGAAGATATTGATCCAGATTCATACAACTAAGTAGGGTTAGCCCTAACACCTTGGTATCATAATTGCTAGTCAAGTGTTTTCCAGTTCATCTCATTATCTCCAGGGGAAAAAAAAGAAAAGAAAAATTTGAAAACTAAAAATTAAGTTAAAAAAAAGATGAGATATAATAAAAGGAGGGGCAGCTAGGTGGCATAGTGGATAGAACATTGGGCCTGGAGCCAGGAGAACCTGAGTTCAAATCTGACCTCAGACATTTAACACTTACTAGCTATGTGAAATTGGACAAGTCACTCAACCTCAATTGCCTTGCAAGAAGAAAAACAAAGAAAGAAAGAATGTTGGAAGAGAGGGAAGAAGGAAAAAGAGAAAAAATAGAAAGCAATGGGGTAGAAATTTGAGAGATCTAAGTTTAGATTCAATGAAGAGAAAAATTTTTCTATTAAGAAAGAACTATATGCCTTTAGTCATAGTTGAGTTCTACAAGATGGGATTGAGACCTTCAATCAAACCTTGTTTACATAATTATTGAAGGATGTTGCTGAGGGCTTTCCTGGTTTAGGTATGGTTTTATTTACACAGACTTTAAAGTTACTTCCAGCTATGAGATTCTGTGATTTTGTCATTATAAACTTGTGGAATTGACAGTTGGAAGGAATATTAGGAATTATATAAAATGAAAACTAAAATAAAGCAGTAATCTAGACATACAATTTCTTCTGTGCCCCTACAGTAAATAGAACACTCACAGTTTTCACCAATAGACCTTTCTAAGGTATAGGAAGGTCCAAATTGTTTTCTCAAATCACTTAATAATAGGACAAGATGACAGTTCAAAAAAGAGAGTAAAGAAATTTAGATGAACCTTGCAAACATGTTGGGTTTAATCTAAAAATGGATTAGGCACTCAGAGGTTATTAGAATCAGCCAAATCTTGGATGACGTGTTATGAACTAATAACTACACTCTAGGCCCATGGAATTAAGGTGATTCACCCTATCTTTATTGAAAGACCATTCTTCTCTGGACTCATACATAAAAGTGATCACCTAAAGCAAGAATCATATTTATTTTCATACACTTTTTGCTCATTATAATCCAACTTTTTTCTTTGAAAAAAGTATTTAAATTGTTGATTTGGATCTTGTCTATAGGGAGGGAGAAGGAAAGAACTTAAAGTACAAATGATTCAGATATGACCTTATTTCCTACACATATAAAAAATGTAATGCAAAGCTCTCAGAACTTATTGACAAACTTAAAACAAGAAATAACTAGACAATAAACCAGGATATTGACACCTAAATATTATAATTTGAAGCAATTTGTAGCTTATAAGCACTGTCATGTCTCCTTGGTTCTGTACTGTTTAAACAATTCCTATATCTTCTGTCAAATAAGATAAAATCTTGAGCTCTGTCCCTTGTTGACAATATCCTTTCTAATATAGAAACATCTTCTGCATTCAATCAGCTCAAAAAACCCATTATATCTAAATTTTCCCTAAACATAAGGTGATTTCCAAGATTGCTCATTTCAATTTGAGGATTATTATTTAGTTTTCTATACTCAGTAAATGAAACATGAAGCATAAAAGGCAATTAGGGATCCCAAAGCTGCAACATAGGAGTATTTCCCATGTAGTCAGGTAGAAGTTTCCCCTTTACTCCCTGTTCCCTCATATGGAATTATTTGCCACATAGAGTTTTGAATAAATAAGAGCAGGTAAAGGGGTCTTTTTAAAGTTCAGAGTCATAAGTTCTTCTTCTTCATTGTCAATGAAGCATGAATTTGTTATATACAATAAGCCTAAGCACTGAGCTAGTATGAAGCACTGGGCTACTCAGAAGTAGACAGGTTAGTTTTATGTATGCTCTACTATTGTTAATATGAATGAAAATATTAAAAAGTGTTATATAACAATTAAATCAATGTGTTATATAATAAATATATATTATGTAAATATATAAATTATGTAAATATATAAATTATATTTGTATATAATAAATTATATATATATAATATAATATATAATGTTTTAATATCATATATAATACATAATAAATTATATAAATATTATATAATAAAAATAATTGAGTGGAATAGAAGAGAACATTTATTAATGTGGCTGTGGGCTAAGCATTGAGCTAAGCACTGGGGATACATACAAGATAACAGAGAAGCCTCTACTATGAATGACATATTAAAATAAGGGAAGATAAAAACATGAAGATATGGAAAGGGAAACAATGGTGAAGGAGGGGTAAATTGGTCAAGAAAGTACAGCTGGAAGCTGGCAGTAAAAGCAGCATGGCTTGCTATTCTCAAGAAACAATGATCTCCATTTTTCAGGAGAGCAGGCCTGGAGATAGAGTAGATCCTATAAGTAATACATAGGGAAGTGAAGCAGTCTAGAAAGTAAACAGATCTGCAAATAAGGTGAAAAAGATTTTTGGAGCTTGAATCAGAAGACTTGGATTTGAACTTCAGGTTAATGATCTTAAAACTTGTTTGAATGTAAGTGCTTCCTTAGTGCCAAGCTTTGTGCAAAGAAGGAAATAATCATTTTTAAGTACTAACTCTGTGCCATTTTTTGCCCAGTTGGGCAATGCTCCTTTCTTCTTTTCATCCTTCCATCTATCCTTCTCCCTTTCCTTCCTCCTCTCCTTCTGTCCACATGAGGGAAATATATCCTTACATGTGGGTGCTCTGCCCAAAGGAACATAAACTTTGATTGCTGAAACCTCACAAGATATCTTGGGGCTTGGAGGTTAGGTTAATAGGTTTTTTTTTTCTTACCTACATGTTCTCTCATTTTTTTAAACTGGGAAAATTAACTCTTTTGTCCCTTGTGCTTTCATTTATGATTTCTTTGAAACTGAGTTCTAAAAAACTAGGCTTTGATAAATTGAAGACCTTATTTCAAATCCAGCTTCAGACATTTACTAGCCATGTGACCCTGAGCAAGGCATTTATCCCTGCTTGTCTCAGTTTCCTCATCTGTAAAATAAACTGAGAAGTTAATGGCAAAGCAATCTAATATCTTTGCCAAGAAAACTCCAAATGAGGTCTTGAAGAGCAGAAACTAATGAACCACAACAGGAACAACAAATGTGCCAATCTTTGGGGATATAAATGCATGCAAAAAGACAGACAGTCCCTCCCTCAAAGGCATTCCACTCTAATGATGAAAGATAACACACAAATGGAGCTGGAAAACATGGACAAAGTGGGGAAGATTTTTAAGTCTAGAAGGTTAGAAACAGGGCCAGGAGGATAATGAAAACAGGGTAGTCAAGTTCCTATCTCAAAATGGAAGCCCCAGGAGAAACTCACCAGTAGAAGAAGTGAGGAAGTAGCAAGTCTTATGGAGGGGTAGATAATGCATGATGAGTATATCACAGGGGTAGTACAATATTATAGGGTGAAAAGGACTCAGACTTAAGTTCCAGGATTAGTTAGAAGGAAAATTCTGAAATTCTGGATAATTAATATTCAATTTATTAATTGAGCTAGCCAACAATCCATAAATTGACACCTATTAAGTTTTGTTGATAAACAAAAATGTCAAGGGAGACCTGAAATACCTTAACTATCTCCTGAAAGGAATTCCCTTGACAAGCAAAAATTGACCTTGATTAGTGTACATTTAATGAGGAGATGAGCTAAAAATTTTCAGTTTCTCCTGCTTAGAAGTGGCTGCATCATAAGATGCAGCAGCCTCCAGCAATCTGAACAAGGAAAGCCATTTCCATTTGAACCTCTCTGGCTCCTTTCTGAGCTGAGTCACCCTAAAAGCTCATGGAGAAGATTAAGAACAGCAATTTCTTTCCCCAGAGTAAAGGATTATCCAGACTGGGTTCTGTTTATATGCTCTTAACAGAAATTTGGCCTCCTAGTTGGAAGGGGTCCTGCCCAAAATTGACAAACCTATTCCTTGAGGACTAGGAACAATTTGTTCAATCAGTCAATTGTCTTCAGAAACTGACTAATCTTATCAAGAGTTGGTTGTTCAGAAAAAAATAGAAAGGAAAAGGTATATCATAATAATTAATTATGAATACAATTGTATAATATTAATTTGTCTCAGATTACTTTGAAGTAGAGCTCTGATTTAAAGGCATAAAAGTCAAAAGTAGAACTATCAGGATTGGAATGAAAGCAGAGAATAAAATTTTGTGTTCCACCTTTGCCTGCAATTTAAAATGATTGTGTGTATATTGACTTCCTTAAAGATGAATTTAGAATATTAATACTTTGGCAATTTTCATCATTACTTTTTACTTCTGAAACTCTAGGTTCCCTGAACTTCCAAGAGTAGATAACATTAATGAACTAATAACCAAAGACATTAAATCTATAAATCATGCAATTTAAAAGAGATTAATATGTGACAGCAGAAGGCAGATACTATGTTGTGTTTGAAGAAAATAAAAGCTTAAGAAAATTATTATTAGCCTAGTAAATGGTTTTTCCACAATATATATTTAGTTGACTTTTAGTTTATCCAACACTTAGCTGTAATCTTCCATGCTTTCCTTCTTTCCTTGAAGATAATCCATATATGAGAGTTATATTAATTTCTTTATTTGCTAAATGTTCTTATTAACATATTCTTGGCAGTGTATAGGCTTAAAAATAAGGAACTACCTGCCAAAATCATGTAATTAGCCTCATCTCTTTTTCTGATAGACTTCTGCACAGGAAAGAGGTCAACACTGCAATATAAAGCTTGCCATCTTTCCTCTGTAGGTCTATTTTCTCATTTTTTAATAAGTAGCTTCCCAAGTATGGATCACCCAATGTTATTACCAGAACAGAGCTACGAAAAAACCAGGCCAGTAAATATATTTCAGGGGATTTCAAATGCCAATGACCCAGTGGATCTTCTCTCTTCTTCTGCTAGTTATCCAACTGAGGTGATCCAGATTGAAATGCAAAATTGATGTTTGCCTAGCATCACAACAATACAAAATAAAAACACAATTTCAGCAGAAAATAGGAAGCACTCCACATTAAAGGACAGAAGGGCCTGGAATCAGATATTCCAAAAGGCAAACTAACTTGGATTACAGCCAAGAATAAGCTATCCAGCTAGAATGAGCATTATCTTCAAGGGAAGAAGATGGACATTTAATTATATAGGTGAATTTCACCTATTTCTAATGAAAAGACCAGATCTGAACAAAAAATTTGACCTTCAAACACAGAACTCAAGAGAAGCATAAAAAGGTAAAGGAAAGAACTCTTGAGAACTATATTTAAACTATGGGTATACTTAAAGAATTGGAGTATAATTTGATTTTACTTTGATAATATGAAAAAGAAACTAGAGGTGGAAGGAGTATCATACTGGAAAAAAAAAGGGGAAAGGAGGGAAAATAAGGGGAAAAATGAAGTAAAAATAAGGTAAAATTTCATGGAGTCAAAGAAAACCTAATATTATTGAGGGAAGGAAGGGAGGAGGATGAGCGTTGTGTGAATCTTACTCATATCAGAGTGGGCTCTAAAAGAAAATATCAGACATATTTGGTTTCACAGAGAAACTTGTTTCTCCTTATAGGGAAGTGGGAGGGAAAGGAGGAAAAGAAAGAGAAAGACTAATAGAAGAGAAAATAGAAGAATTAGGGGAAGGTGTAAAAAAGGGGGAGGGGCTCTAAAGTGGGGAGGACTGTTTGAGGGAGGTGGTCATCAAAAGCAAAATACTGGGGAGGGGGAAGGGAAAAAAGGAAAGCAAAGAGAAAAACATAACTCAGGTTAAATAAGATGGCAGGAAATACAGAATTAGTTATTTTAACTGTGAATGTGAATGGGATGAACTCTCCCATAAAATGGCAGTGGATAGCAGACTGGATTAAAACCCAGAATCGAACAATATGTTGTTTACAAGGAATACATCTAAAACACAGAGACACATGCAGAGTGAAGGTAAAGGGCTGCAGCAGAATTTATTTTGCTTCAGGTGAACAAACAAAAACAGGGGAAGCAATCCTGATCTCAGATCAAGTAAAAGCAAAGATAGATCTAATTAAAAGAGATAAGGAAGGAAATTATATTTTACTAAAGGATACTATAGATAATGAAGCAATATCAGTAGTAAACATACATGCACCAAGTGGTATAGCATCCACACTCCTAGAGGAGAAGTTAAGAGAGATGCAAGAAGAAATAGACAGCAAAACTACACTAGTGGGGAATCTCAACTTTGTTCTCTCAGAATTAGTAAATCAAGGCACAAAATAAATAAGAAAGAAGGTAGGGAAGTAAACAAAATGTCAGTAAAGTTAGGTATGATAGATCTTTGGAGAAAATTAAATGAAGACAAAAGGGAGTTTACTTTTTTCTCAGTGGTTCATGGAACTTTGAAAAATTGACCATGTGTTAGGGCATAAAAAGCTCAAAATCAAATGCAGAAAGGCAGAAATAGTAAAGGCATTTTTTTCAGATCATGATGCCAAAAAAAAAAATTACATGCAATATAAGGCCAGGAGAAAATAGACCAAAAGTTAATTGGAAATTAAATAATCTAATCCTAAGGACACAATCAATAATTTCATCCAGGAGAATGACAATAATTAGACAATATACCAAAATTTGTGGGATATGGCCAAAGTGGTTATAAGGGGTAATTTTATATCTCTAGATGCTTACTTGCATAAAATAGAGAAAGAGAAGATCAACAAATTGGGCTTATTATTAAAAAAACTAGAAAAAGAACAAATTTAAAACCCTCAATTAAATATCAAATTTGAAATTCTGAAAATAAAAGGGGAGATTAATAAAATTGAAAATAAGAAAACTATTGAATTAATAAATAAAACTAAGAGTTGGCTTTATGAAAAAACCAACAAAATAGATAAGCCTTTAGTTAATTTAATTAGAAAAAGAAAAGAGGATAATCAAATTCTTAGTCTCAAAATGAAAAGGGAGAACTTTCCACCAATGAAGAGGAAATTATAACAATAATTAGGAGTTACTTTGCCCAAAGTTGTGCCAATAAATTTGATAATCTAAATGAAATGGAGGAATATCTACAAAAATATAGATTGTCCAGGTTAACAGAAGAGGAAATAAATTATTTAAATAGCCCCATTTTAGAAAAAGATATATAATAAGCTATTAATCAACTAAGAAAAAATCTCCAGGGTCAGATGGATTTATATGTGAATTCTACCAACCATTTGAAGAACAATTAATTCCAATATTATATAAACTATTTGAAAAAATAAGGAAAGAAGGTGTATTATCAAATTCCTTTTATGATACCAATATGGTGCTGATAGTTAAACCAGATAGGGTGAAAACAGAGAAAAAAAATTATAGACCAATTTCCCTAATAAATATTGATACAAAAATCTTAAATAAGATATTAACAATGAGATTATAGAAAGTCATCCCCAGAATAATACACTATGACTAAGTAGGATTTATACCAGGAATGTAGGGCTGGTTTAATATTAGGACAACTATCAGCATAATCAATTATATTAATAACCAAACTAACAAAAATCATGATTATCTCAATAGATGCAGAAAAAGCATTTGATAAAATCCAACATGCATTCTTATTAAAAACACAAGAGCGTATAGGAATAAGTGGGCTTTTCCTTAAAACAATCAGTAGCATCTACTTAAAACCATCAGCAAGTGTGAACGGATACAGCCATTCTGGAGAACAATTTGGAGCTATGCTCAAAAAGTTATCAAACTGTGCATACCCTTTGACCCAGCAGCATTTCTATTTGGCTTATATCCCAAAGAAATCATAAAGGAAGGAAAGGGCCCCACATGTGCAAGAATGTTTGTGGCAGCCCTTTTTGTAGTGGCTAGAAACTGGAAATTGAATAGATGCCCTTCAATTGGAGAATGGCTGAATAAATTATGGTATATGAATATTATGGAATATTATTGTTCTGTAAGAAATGACCAGCAAGATGATTTCAGAGAGGCCTGGAGAGACTTACATGAACTGATGCTGAGTGAAATGAGCAGAACCAGGAGATCATTATACACGGCAACAACAGTACTATATGACGATCAATTCTGATGGACATGGCTCTCTTCAACAATGAAATGTTTCAAACCACCTCCAATTGTTCACTGAAGAAAGCCATATACACCCAGAGAGAGGGATGCAAAATGTGGACCACAACATAACCTTCTCATACTCCTTGATTGATGTTTGCTTACATTGTGTTTCCTTTATCTGATATATCTTTTGTTTAGATAAGATTTTTCTTGCACAACAATGATAAGTTGGGAAATATGTATACATATATTTGATTTGCCAATATTTTAACATAATTAACATGTAGTGGATATCCTGCCATCTAGGGGAGGGGTGGGGAGTTGGGGGGAAAAACTTGTAACAGAAAGCTATGTAAGGGTTATTGTTGAAGAATTACCCACACATATGTTATGCAAATAAAATTTTAAAAAAATATATAAATAAATAAATAAATAAATAAAAAGAGAAAAAAAAAAACCATCAGCAAGCATCATATGTAATGGAGACAAACTAGAACCATTCCCAATAAGATTAGGAGTGAAACAAGGCTGCCCACTGTCATTACTATTTAATTTTGTAGTAGGGCATACTATTTAATTTTGTATTTACTATTTAATTTTATTTAATTACTATTTAATATTGTATTAGAAATGTTAACTTTGGCAGTAAGAAAATAAAAAGAGATTAAAAGAATTAGAGTAGGCAATGAGGAAACCAAATTATCACACTTTGCAGATAATATGATGGTATACTTAGAGAACCCTCAACTAAAAAATTAGTAGAAACAATTCACAACTTTAGCAAAGATGCAGGATACAAAATAAATCCACATAAGTCACTAGCATTTTTATATATTACCAGCAAATTTCAACAGCAAAAGATACAAAATAACTGTCAATAGTATAAAATATTTGGGAATCTATATGCCAAGGGAAAGTCAGGAACTAGATGAACTAAACTAAAAAAAAAACACTTTTTACACAAATAAATTCAGACCTAATTAGTTGGAAAAATATCAAGTGTTCATGGGTAGGCCAATCAAATATAATAAAAAATGAAAATACTACCCAACTAATTTACTTATTTTAGTATCATACCAATCAAACTCCAAAGAAATCATTTTACAGATCTAGAAAAAATAGTAGCGAAGTTCATTTGGAAGAACAAAATATCAAGAATGTCAAGGGAATTTTTTTTATATAAAGCTTTTTATTTACAAAACATATGAGTGATTTTTCAACATTGACCTTTGCAAAAACTTTTTTTCCCAAGCTTTTCTCCTCCTTTCCCCCAACCCGCACCCCTAGATGACAGGTAATCTAATACATGCTAAATAGGATAAATTATATGACAAATACAATACATGTATACATATCTATACAGTTATCTTACTGCACAAGAAACACCAGATCTAGAAAGAGAAGAAGAAAAAAAACAACCTAAGAAGGAAAACAAAATGCATGGAAACATTCACAGAAAGCATTAAAATGCTGTGTTGTAGTTCACACCCAGTTCCCACAGGCCTCTCTCTGGATGTACATGACTATCTTCATCGCTGAAGAACTGGTTTGAATCACATCATTGTTGAAGAGAACCATGTCCATAAAAATTGATCATCGTATAGTCTTGTTGCTGTGTATAATGTTCTCCTGGTTCTGCTGATTTCACTCAGCATCAGTTCATGCAAGTCTCTCCAATCCTCTCTGAAATCCTCCTGTTGGTCATTTCCTACAGAACAATAATATTCCATAACATTCATATACCATAATTTATTCAGCCATTCTCCAATTGATGGGCATCCTTTCAATTTCCAGTTTCTATGTCAAGGGAATTAATGAAAAAAAAAAATGCTGATAAAAGTGGCCTTGCTGTACCAGATCTAAAACTACATTATAAAGCAGTGTTCATCAAAACCATTTGGTACTGGCTAAGAAACAGAGTAGTTGATCAGTGGCATAGGATAGGATCACAGGACAAACTAGGCAATAACTATAGTAATCTAGTGTTTGATAAACCAAAAGACCCCAGCTTTTGGGATAAGTACTCACTATTTAACAAAAACTGCTATGAAAATTGGAAACTAGTATGGAAGAAATTAGGACTTGACCCACACCTACACTACATGCCATGATAAGATCTAAATGGGTTCATGATTTAAACATAAAGAGTAATGTTGTAAGCAAATTAGAGGAACATGGGATACTTTACCTTTCAGATCTGTGAAGAAGGAAGGAATCTGTTTCCAAAGAAGAACTGGAACTCTTAAATGAACACCAGATAGATAATTTTGATTATATTAAGTTAAAAAGTTTTTGTACAAACAAAACTAATGCAGACAAGATTAGGAGGGAAGCAATAAATTGGGAAAACATCTTTACATTTAAGGGTTCTGATAAAAGGCTCATTTCTAAAATAGAGTATTTACTCATATTTAGAAGAATTCAAGCTACTCTCCAATTGATAAATGGTCAAAGGATATGAATAGAAAATTTTCAGATAATGAAATTAAAACTATTTCTAGTCATATGAAAAGGTGCTCCAAATCACTATTGATCAGAGAAATGCAATTTAAGACAACTCTGAGATACCACTACACACCTGTCAGATTGGCTAATGTGACAGGAAAAGATAATTGATGCAAGATGTAGGGGATGTGGGAAAACTGGGACACTGACATATTGTTGGTGAAACTGTAAATGGATCCAACCATTCTGGAGAGCAATTTGGAACTATGCTAAAAAGTTATCAAACTGTGCATACCCTTTGACCCAGAAGTGTTTCTATTGGGCCTATATCCCAAAGAGATCTTAAAGGAAGGAAAGGGCCTCATGTAACAGAAAGCCTTGCAACGGTCAATGTTAAAAAATTACCCACGCATATTTCTTGCAAATAAAAAGCTTTAATAAAAATTTTAAAAAAAGAAAAGAAAATAGGAAGCACTCTCCAGGTCTCTCTGAAATCATCCTACTGATCATTTTTTTACGGAACAATAATATTCCATTTAAAAAAAGTGAGTAGGACTAGGAGAAAATTTTATACAGCAACAAGATTATACAATGATCAGTTCTGCCAGGCCCTCCTCCTTGTTTATATAGATCTGGATGGAGAACCCCTAATCATATCATTACATATTACCCCCACATGAATGTGAATCTCCACCTCTATTACATCTTCATCTCATGTGAGTTTGATTCTGATTACATTACATTCCATAGTTTGTTTTTTAATATAATTTATGGCTTGCCTCCATAGGTTTTATAGGCTTTAAATTTAATTTCTTGGGTAACAGTTTCATTTCTCCAATTTAAGTTTTGTATCTCTGGAAAATAAGTCCTCACCCATTTCTCTCAATCTCAAGGGGAGATTCAGTACTAGGAAAACCTGATATTGAATACTGAGTGTACAAATTTTTGCTATAGATGTATAATTTTGTTTTCTGAAATTGTTTCCCTGCCCCCAGTGACCTTCCTTCTTAGACTATACAAATCACTTTATTTTGCCCTTTTCTAGGAATGCATCCTATGATATTATACTTATAATCTAATTACAAAATTTGCTGATGTACTATTTAATCCTCCTATTATCACTTGGAGCTAGACATCAGGGGACAACAACAGGGAAACTGGAAATGTAGAGGAAGAAAGAGAATGTAATGAAAAGTAATGAAAGTAATGAAAATAATGAAAAAGGAAAGAAAGAACAAACAAAGGTAGGAAAAAATAAGTTTCATTGACAACAGTGCCAGAGAGAGGCATAAACATCCTGAACTTGACTTTCTAGGACTTTTTTTCAAGTGACTATTATGGAATCTAATGTTCTACAAGTTTTGTTTCCCAATGTAAAATATAATTTGCATTTGCTAACTGTGAACATTCCTCTAAATGAATGTAAGTTAAGCCCAAAGCATGCTTTTCTAAACCCTGGTCAAGAGTTTGGAAAAAGCATTTTTTATTATTGTTAACAGAACCCCAAAGTTATCTCCTTACTCTATTTGACTATACTGAATAATTTAAGTTTTGACAACAGTTAATCTGGAGGTCAAACAATCTATTTCATAGATGCCATTGAAACAAAACTTCCATCTTGAACACTGAACTGATGAGAAATAAATGAGAATGTAAAGTAAAGTTTATTTTTACAGATTAAAATAGCTAGGCCCCAGCCTAGATAAAAGTTATTATAACAAGTCTACAGAGAACACACAATGACAATAATTGATTTAAGAATTTGATCATCACTAACTCTCTTTGTAAGCATTTTTTTTTGTTTTGTTTTGTTTTGTTTTGGTGTCAAGATCCTATGGCCATATGTGTGAAATTATAACTTTCTTCATACAATTCTCTAGAAAGACTTTGTAACTTAGTACTTCTTTCTCAGTTGTTTTTTGGTAGAATAGCTTGGTTTAACAAATAGAGCCCAATTAAAGAAAGTGTCATTATGATAAATTTTAAATCTTATTAAAATTTTAAAAAAATAATGTTTCCTTTTCCTGTAAATGAATACATAAACAAAATTTCTTTTAGTTAGTTTCCTCCAGTGAGGAAACTCTTAAAAGCCAAGGACAAGACTACTGATCCCCTCTAATGTACATTAAAGTTTTCATGAAAGAAATTGCTGCCCAGAACTCAAATAATCTATATTTTTACATGTGTGAAGGAAATGCTTTGACTCTTTCCCCATGAGGTGTGAAACACAGCAGTAGAAGCTGGAAATTATTGTTCCTAAAATTCCTTTGTACTCCATTGACTCATTTAGCTCCAAATAGAATTGGGGTTATAACTATGAGAATTAACTTTTCTTTTTTTTCTGAGAAATAACTACTGGCAAAGGTTAGATACAATGTTGCCTATCTCAGACTTTTAAAATATTGCCCTCTTTGAATTTTCCTTAAATGTAAAATGTCTTAATTTATTGTTACTTTTCCAAAGGAGAATGGAATTTTATATTCTTTTATTTGAACTATATTCATTAAATCTTTTGCTTAGCTGAGATATCTTTTCTCAATGTTGCCAAATATTCTAGCAGAGTATGTTTGTCATGCCATTTGGAGCTCTGAAGCAATTAGATATGTAACACTAATTATCATTGACCAGAATGATCTTATTTACAAACACATTTCCTTTGAACAAAAGTTTAAAAATATTTTCCTTCTTCATAACAGCTTAAATTTTAGTTTCACTTTCTCATTGTAATAAACTGAATTGCCTAGTTAGGATAGAGGATAGTTTATTTTAATTTCTGGTTGAAATTTATAATTTCATCAGGGGTTATAATATTCATCAGCTCCTTCAAAAGTGAATGTCCCTAGTCACACATTTAGTATGTATCAGACACAGGAATATAACATGGCTCTGTGCAAATTACTTAGTATTTGAAATCAGAAGACCCAAATTAAAATCTTGACCATGACATGTGTTATCTGTGTTACAGCAGGTAGTTATCCTAACCTCTCTGGCCCTCAGTTATTCATTTGTAAAACAGGGGGATTAAACACAACAATGACCTCTAATTTCCCTTCCAGTTCTAAGTCATAAATTGCATGAATCCCAGTCTGATTTCTAGCTATCTCTAAGTAGTTTGTAAGAAAAGTAGTAATGTCTAAGTGATAAACCATATTCTGTTATTTGGTACCTATGGGGGAAAAAACAAAATAAAAGCAAAACAAAAAACAAAAACAGCAACAAAACAGAGAACAGGCAGAGCCTTACAAGATAGGTTCAAGTGTATTACTGCTCAGAACTTTGGTTTAAATAAGATAAAAGAGAAGAGGAAACTCATAGCACAAAAGTAATACACAATTAACAAACACAGTGGCTGCCATAACAATGAAGACACTATAACAAATAAACAACATACAACATATATCATCACCACTGCAAGGAAGCACCAATATCTGAATTCCTTGGCTGGCAGAATCCATGCTCACAATTATTCAGAATCTTCAGTGGGTGGCCAGGAAAGCTGTATAGTTCTTTCTAGCATAATTCTCAGTCTCTTTCCACTAAGGGGTTTTTATAGGCTGAAACAAAGAAAGCACTACAATAAATATTCCCATTTGATATGTGACTCTTGAGATACAATAGCCTCCCAAGTAGAGGATGCTACATCATAAGAGGCCCACCAAGTAGAATATTCATTTCTTTATGTTTATTGAAGGAAATGGCCAGGTTTCTGGGGTAAACACAAACCTGCAATATACTCATTAATTAATACACAAGAAAAAATGGCCTTCCTTTCTTTATATTATCCTGGCATTCCATCATAGAACTGCAAGCATGTTCTCATATTCTCAGCAAAAAGTTACACAAAAGACATGGCCAACTTGTTTCCTTACTCACTAGGATTCCTTATATATTCCAACATATCTTCTGAGTGAACTGCTCAGTGAGGATCCCTGGGTCTATTCCTCCAGATTACATGTGCTACTTCTCTTTCAACTTTTCTTTTCTGCTGCAAGATTGAACTGCTTGAAGTTATTTCCTGCTTAGAATAGTTCTCCCTTTTTTCTCTGTTCTCATTTTGTGTGTGTCTTTGTTTCTTGTTTGATTCAACTCAGCTGCACCTCAAACTCTCTCAACCTGACTCTTTAACTGTCTCCTGCTGAATGTTGCATCTCCTGCTGTTTTGATAGCTCTGCTTCAATACATCATGGTTGGTGGGAGTGAGAAAAATGTCTTCTCACCTAAGCCCTCTGGCGGAGGCATGGGAATCACACCACAAAAGTTGTTTGCTTAACAATTTGCCTGCTATTGCCTGAACTGACTACAGAATTAGCAAGCTAATTTTAACAATGACTAGGCAATAGTAATTATCCTTTCCCATTCAACAAATGTAATTTTTTATACTTTCCAATGAGATTCAGATTATATACACCTTTTATACTTAGTTTGATATTTTCTTACCTGCCTCAATATTTGATTACATGAAATGGGGAGTAGAATTTATCCTGACAAGCCTCCCACCAAAAAATCATTTCACCAAACACTTCATAGATCATTAGAATATATCAAAATTTTGATAAAGGTCATTAAAAAGCCCAGACCAAAAAAAAAATCAATAGCAAGCTCCCAAAAGCAGATATGCCTATTTGAGGATCAATTTAATGAAGACTTTTTCATCATTTACATATTTTTTAACCTATTTAATGACTAATATTTATCTAACAATCAATAATTGCCTAATGTTTTCACTGTTTTAACTGACTTTTTAATGAATCAAAATATACTATTTTGCTTAATAAAGAACATCAATTTCTTAGTCAAAATTATTCAGTTCTAGCATATTTAAAGACATAAAAGGTTTTATTTTTCAGTTTTCGATTGTTTATTTCAATGCCTTAAAAATTAGATATTTAATAAATATTTCCTGACTTGGCATTTAAAATTTTTTTTTAAAATAGCATGTGTGTTTCACATAAACTCAGGAAGTGAGGAGGGCAATTTAGTGATATATAAAGCAAAAAGCTACTGTTTCCAGTGGCTTCTAAAGAAGGCAACTGCTTCTCTCTTCAGAGACTGCCTGGAGGCAGCTCATAAAAAAAGAGACGTACTTGGGTCTCAGGGCTGCTGTTCTTAGATTCGCCTTTATACTGTGGCTTTAAAGCTGATTGTTTTGAAGAAAGGGAGAGGGGAAAGGACTATATCTTAAAGCTGATTGTTTTGGAGGAAATGAGAGGGAAAATGAGAAGGCAAGAGAGAAAGAGAGGGGGTGGCAGAAAGGGAGAGGGATAGAGAAAGAAGGAAAGGGAGGGAGAGGAAAAGAGGAAGAGGGAGGGAGAGGGGAGGAAGAAAGGGGGAAGAGAGAGAGAGAGAGACAGAGACAGAGACAGAGAGACAGAGAGACAGAGACAGAGAGACAGAGAGACAGAGAGAGACAGAGAGAGAGAGAGATGACCTCATTGTGGCAGAACAAAGGAAGAAAAAGTCTGGGAAGTCTGAAGTCTGATTATTTGAGGGGCTTTTTATGTGTGTCAGTGTTATTTTTCCTTCTGCAATGTGTGTCCCTTAGGGAAAAATCAGTCCTCTTCTTTCTTGACACTCTTGATACCCCTCTTCCTAAATATTCTTTCCTCCTGGAGGAAAAAAGGGGATAGGGAAGACAGGGAAGGTTAACAATTCTCTTTGCCAGTTCTACATTTACCTATTTTTACCTTTCCATCAATTTCCCTTGCTGGTTTGTCATTATTCTCTTGCTTCCTAGATGTGGGTTTCTTCCTAGACACAGTCTAAATTAACTATATTGAACCTCCAGATTTGTTAAATAGTTTAGTTATCTGATTCCAAAAAGAACTAATTTAGTATTATATAGTATGTGATAGTCCTTACCATATATGTCAATTATCCCCTCTCCCATATGCCAAATATTGTTTTACCTATGTTACTTTTTTTAATCTTTGTAACCCTCTCCAGTTTCTATAGCCAGTCCTCTTATACCATGAAGTTAAGGAACTTTGCAAGTTTCAATAAGAATTTAGAAATAATAATAATAGCTAATATTTGTAAAAAATGGTATGTTCCAGGCACTCTTAGGCTAAGTGTTTTACAATTTTTATCTCATTTAATCCTCATAAGTCTAGGAGATGGGTTCTATTATTATTATTCTATTTTATAGATGAAGAAAGAGGAAGAGAATAAATGGCTTCCCCAGGATGCTACTGCATTAAGAATGTTAAGTCAAATTTGAACACAGATTTTCCTTCCTCCAAGTACAGGCATTCTACACACTGTGCCACCTAGCTATCTCAAATATGCACATCAGGTTACTTTCCAGCAATTAAAGTTGTTCCTATAATGTGATGCCTAGAACTTAACATAATAGATCATGGTACTATTGCAGCTCTTCTTCTAGGATGCCTAAGATAACATTAGACTTTTTGGCTACCATATCACACAGTGGCAGCAATTTTAAGGAAAAAAAGTCTTGCAGTAGTGGATTGTATGTGTTCAATGACCACATATTCCACCAGATTAATCATCAGAAAATTTGAAGTAGGGGACTTGGTATATTAACACTACATCAATGTAAAGTATCTGGAAGTGTGCTTTTTTAATTTCTAGAAGATTGACTAATTGTATTACTGAAATAAAAGTGAAAAATAATTTGAAAAACTCTATTACTAATATAACAAAAACAGTGTTTTAATAATTATTCAATTACAATTAGTTCAAGTTAAGTTGAAAAAACAATGAAAATATATTTTGTAAGTAAATTAATTGAAATTGCTTTATGTAGCTATATGTCATTTGATTTTTCATAGTGCTATTAAAATGATTTATAGCTTAGTGTGTGGAAGAGGGGGAGAAATAGAAAAATCTCTTAAATTCTTGCCAATATTTATTATTGTTTAGAATAGGTATTTTATCTATACTACTAAGAATCACTTTTATCCAAGACAGGAACCAGTATTCTGGTTTATGACTTTGCTATTTCTGCATTCTCTATTTAAAAATGTAAAGTATTGTGCAAGATATATCTAGGCACCTGTCTATATTTTTAATCTGCCTGGCTCATGATATGATTAATGTATATGATCAGAAAAAAAATATTCTTTGAGAGAGTACTCTTACTATCCTTCATTTTGTCTTTCTCTGCAAATGACTTCCCTAAAATGCAATTTTCCTCCAGACCTTTCTTTCCAAATTCCTTCCTAGAAACTTTTATAGTTCCAAACTAAATTCTTCATGTCCCCTACTCACACATTTTCAAACTAAGTCCTCTTTCCATTTTGTCCTAGTTCTGTTAATGGCACCATTATTTTCCTAGTTATCCAAGTTCACAATCTTGATCATATTTAATTTATTACTCATGTCACCCTACCCACAGTAGCTTAAAATCTATATTCAGTATCTCTTGGACCATATCCCTTTCTATTCCAATGCCACAAGTATCTTAGTTTGGAGCTTTACCTCTTGCCTAAACATTGCTATAACTTCCTATAGGGTATTTCCACCTCCCACATCTTCAATCTGATCCACACATATAGAATTACTATGTTAATTTTTCTAAAGCTCAGTTCTGGTCATATCTAAAGCAATTATCATGTAGTGTTATTATAGCCCTTTGGCTAAACTCAGACTAGCTGTTTTCAAAACTAAGTTCTCTGAGAAATGCATTCCTTTCCAATTTGGGAATAGAGTACATTAACATGAGATTATAATTTTAAAAAGTTTTATGCTACATTGGATTTAAAAATATATATATCCATTGAAAGAATAGAGAGAAACACAAGAGGAAGCAGACATAATGATTCAGTTTGTCATATGGAATATCAGTGAGGCTATAGCACCAGTGGGTGGGTATTTTGGTCTTTTCCTTCTCAAACTTATGATTTCTGAGAGACTTGAGAGTCTGAATATGAAGAAGAAAGCAGTAAGATATGCAACTAATTTTTTTAATACAGGTCACTCAAGAGACTATAGGTGTTGGGGAGAGGGGGGAATCAAAGAAGGTGGTGATTCTTGTATGCTTATTGTCTTATTTAAGCTTTTTTTCAAAAATTTAAATAATATGAATTGTTATATCTCCTGATAGAAATTGATCCTTCTATGACTTTTATAATTGAATAAATGCCAAATTCTTTTGCTAGAATTCAAGCTCTCAGTTTTCTGGTCCAAGCTACCATTCCTTCACTTCTATTCATGTTCTTTCTTCTTGATTGTTAGACTAATCATCACTTCCAGAATATTCTTTGAACTTTTCCATCTCAAATCTTTTCCTTAAACTGGAAACTAGTGTGGAAGAAATTAGAGCTTGACCCACATCTAACACCACATACCAAGATAAGATCTAAATGGGTTCATGATCTGGATATAAAGAGTGATTTTGTAAACAAGTTAGAGGAACATAATATAGTTTACCTCTCAGACCTGTGGAGATGGAATAAATTTATGTCCAAAGAAGAACTGGAACTCTTAATTGAAAACCAGATAGATAACTTTGACTATATTAAGTTAAAAAGTTTTTGTACAAACAAAATCAATGCAGACAAGATTAGGAGGGAAGCAATAAATTGGGAAATCATCTTTACATTTAAGGGTTCTGATAAAGGTCTCATCTCTAAAATATATAGAGAATTGTCTCATATTTATAAAAATTCAAGCCATTCTCCAATCAATAAATGGTCAAAGGATATGAACAGACAATTTTCAGAGGATGAAATTAAAACTATTTATAGTCATATGAAAAGGTGCTCCAAATCACTATTGATCAGAGAAATGCAAATCAAGACAACCCTGAGATACCACTTCACACCTGTCAGATTGGCTAAAATGACAGGAAAAGTTAATGATGAATGTTGGAGGGGTTGTGGGAGGGCTGGGACACTGATGCATTGTTGGTGGAGCTGTGAACGGATACAGCCATTCTGGAGAACAATTTGGAGCTATGCTCAAAAAGTTATCAAACTG
>JAJPUD010004911.1:0-38061 GCA_023553655.1 Myrmecobius fasciatus | reverse complement strand
CAGTTTGATAACTTTTTGAGCATAGCTCCAAATTGTTCTCCAGAATGAGCCACACAATTTTTACTTCATATTGTCACTGGAAGTTTGATTGGGTTGTCAAAAGAGGTTAGCCTGATTACAATAATTAAGGCAGAAATGAGGTGATTGAAATGAATAATTAGTAGTTATTAATAGATATTATTGATTATAAATGTTCTAAATAAGTCTTAGGTGTTGAGACTATATAATGTTTTGGTTTTCTTTTAATGATGAAGGTCAGTAACAATTTATCCTTGTAATTATTCTCTCAAACATCTTATCCTCTAAAGTTATCATTATTATTTTTGGGGGGGTCTGGGACATGATTTCCAGTATGGAAATTCTCCAACAATTCTACAGGATGAAAAATCTCTTCTATTCTCTCTCCCCTCCTGCCCTCAAAGTTTTAGCCACTTATTTTAAACTACTATGAAAAGGCAAAAGTCAGTCTAGATCTGACCCAACATACATTAAAAAAACAAACAAACAAAAACATTCCAGTATCTTTGTCAAGAAAACCCCAAAATAGGGTCACAAAGACTTGATCAAGGCTGAAACTCAATGGCAACAATAACATTTCTCAAGAGTTTGAAATAACAAAGTGTATTGTAAAATTTTTAAAGCACTTTATAAAGGCAAACTAGTATTTTAAAATAAATGTCTGGAGCAAAAGCTTTAGGAGGGGAGGAAAGATGAAGCCTCAAATAACAAAACTAATAATAGCTAATACACATAATAATACTACATTTTGCATCTGCTGCCAAGTTATTCCAACTCCACAATCCACTGAATAAAATGCCCCTCCCAGGGAACTCTCATTATCTCTAATTTCATCACCCTGAGCTAGTTCAAGCTTTGGTTGACAGATATTACCTCTCTCAGCTTCTTCTCCTATGTGTTTGGAGGGCTGATAGAGTTCCAAACTCCTCCTACAACCTTCCTTTATGAAGGGCAAAACCTAAACTTATTGCATTCCTTTTTGCACCTTCTTCTCTATCCGCTTTCAGCTCCATAGAACAACGCCCCACTCCTCAACCTACCCCTACTTACAGGTAGGCATTCATTTGTGTCGTTTAAGCTTGCTCATATCAAAAACCATCTTTCTTCTTAGTAATTGCATCTTTAGTGCTCAGCACATTGCCAGGCATGGCAAAGGTGCTTAATAAATGTTTCTTGAGCTTATTGAATTAACACTTTAAAGTTTGTAAAACACTTTACATATATTATCATAGTTAATTTTCACAATAATCTTATGAGGTAGATATTTTTGGTATGAGAAAACTCAAGCTGAGAGAGTTTTAAGTGAATTGCCCAAGATCACACATAAGGATCTACATTTTAATTCAAATCTTTCTGACTTTAAGTTCAGTGTTGTTATCTACTGGGCTATCTAATGCTGTGCTATCTATGATTAAGTATGAAATAAATATTAAATTAAAGACTTGTCAACTTAAGAATTTAAGTTCTTTTTACAGATCTCACAGATGCGGAACAGCTTGCAAAATAACATGGAATCATTTATGACTAATATCATATAGACTACTTGAGGGATAGCATTCTTCAGTATCACTATAAAGAAGCTAATCAATAACTAGACATTTTAGGCTCTTAATTAAAGTAATTAACCAAATTAGAATGATTCCTTATCCACTTGAAGCATCTTAGATCGATTTTTTTGCTTAGAGTGGGGGAAAAAAGCAAGACTTTTTTTTTTCCTTTCTGCCCATTTGCCAGTTTGTATTGAGTCAGTTTAATCATTAGCTGTAGGCAAAATTGTAAAATATGAAGCAATAGATCAATATTTGTTAAATACCTAAGTATTTACCCTCTGCCAATAAATAAATAAATTAACAAATATTTATTAAGGGATTGCTACTTGCTAGGTACTATGGTAATAATAATAATAATAGTTAACATATAGTATTTATTATGTCAGGTACTGTGCTAAATGTTCTACAATTATTATTTCATTCAATCCTTACAACCCTGGCAATTAGGTGCCATTATTATCTCCATTTTATAGAAGAGGAAACTGAGGTAAACAAGGCTTAAGTGATTTGTACAGATTCACACAGTATATGTCTGAAGCCAGATTTGAATTCAGTTTACCTGAGGCCCATTTCTCTATCAATTATACCACCTGATTGGAAGACCCTGGGCATATAAAAATTAAATAATCTCTATCTTCAATGAGTTAATTAATTCTATAGTAGGAGGCAAGATGTACTTTAAAATATTACACATTTGTATATTTGTGTATTAAATTTGTAAATTTATGTATTAAATACACATATGTTGTTCTTCAGTTGTTGTTATGCCTGACTCTTCATGGCCCCATGGATCATATTGCCCATGAGATTTTCTTGGCAAAGATCCTGGAATTGTTTCTCATTTTCTTTACTATAGATTACAGTAAACAGAAGTTAAATGATTTGCCTAGGATCACACATCTAGTAAATGCCTCGAAGCAATATTTGGTCTCAGGTCTTCCTTACTAGGACTGAGTATACTCTTTACTGAATCATGTAACTGGTTTTTATATACACATATACATGTATTTATAATTTTTTTTTTGGTGAGGCAATTGGGGTTAAGTGCCTTGCCTAGGGTCACATAGCTAGTAAGTGTTAAGTGTCTGAGCTCTGATTTGAACTCCAGACCTCCTGAATTCAGGGCCAGTGCTCTATCCACTGTACAATCTAACTTCCTCATCTACATAAAATATGCATATATATGCATATATATGCATATATATATGTCTATATACATATGCACATAAAATTGGCAAAAGGAAAATTACTAACAGCTAGAGAATAAGTCAAAAATGACTTTGTAGAAGATTTCATTTGGGAAGAGGTTTTTTTTTTCTTTTTGTTTTTGTTCTTTTGGGAAGAGAAGCATTTTGAGAGATTTTGTACCATCCCTAGCTCCTTATAATCTAAAGTCAATTCTTGATCAGGACTCAGTGAGTTGACTGACATTTTCAACTACTCAGTTTTGCTCTTTCTGGTTGATACCCTATGCTGTGGGATTACTAAGGTCTTTTCTTTGACATACTCTCATGAAAATTACCTCTAGACATCTAAACATCCAAACATTATAGAATGTTAGAGCAAGAAGAGACAACAATCTGAAAATAGAGAATCTGGGTTCAACTCTGTGCTAACTATCTAAAGAACTTCCAGCAAGTTATTTTAATCCTCCTTTGGCCTTTTTTTTCTCATCTTTAAAAATGACAGTGTGGTATTATATAGAAGCCCATAAAATGTCTTTCAGCTTTATATCTAAGATCCTAGGAATTGAGTGATATAATCCTATGGAGATGGGAAATAAGGCTTGAAATGTTCTTCCTCTTCATATCCATCTTCTGACTTCTCAGAATTTCACATCCTAAATAAAATCCCGTTTTCTTCAAGAAGGCTTCCCCAGACGAAATGTTTTATACTTTAGTGCTTCTGCACTTTTAATCATTTCTTATTTTTCCTCTATATTACTTTTTTGTATATATTGGTTACTGTGTTTTCTCACCCTTTACAGTGAGGGCAAATATGTTTTTTGCCTCTTTTTGAAGCACCAGCATCTAACACAAAGGCACCTAGCAGACACTTAAATGTTTGCAGACTGACAAAGGGCTTGTTCAAGGTTACAGGATAAGCTGAACATCACATGATTACTTTCTGAATGATTTGAGCTTAGACCCCAGATCTTGCTTGTGGTCTCACTCAACTATACAACAAGCTTTAGGGCTTTCATATAAATTTGTAGCTAAACTCTGCCTATCAGCAGGTAAATCCTATGCTATGATAATAATGTCACAGTTCCTCATGCCAGACATTCCCATCTCCTATATTTAGACCTTTGCATTTACTTTCTTCCATGGTTGGGTTGTTTCCCTAATTTCTTTCAAATTTTGAGTCAAATCTCACATATTACAGAAAACTTCCTGGTTCCCTCAGTTGCTAATGACTTTCCCCTTCAGATTATCTTCATATGCTCTGTCAGTATCTTTTTTGTGCCTAGATATTTAAATGTTGTTTCCTCCATTAAATATATATTCTTTGAAGGAAGAGACTTTACCTTTTTTACATCCTTTAGATTACTATAATACCTAATATACAATAAACAATTTATTAATTGCTTGTTGATTCATGATTAATAATAATACTAAATAAAGGAAGAAGCACCCATTTATTCTTATATGTTAGTGATAGTGGAGGTAGTGATGGTATTAATGATGATGTTCAATTGTTTCATACTCTTCCTGACCCTATTTAGGATTTTCTTGGCAATGATGTTGGAGTGATTTGCCCTTTTCTTGTCTAGCTCATTTTTACAGATAAGGAATTTGAGCAAACAGGATAAGTGACTTGCTTATTAAGTATCTAAGGCCAGATTTTAACTTAGTAAGATAAATTTTTCTGACTTCAGGTTGAATGTTCTATCCATTAGGTTGGGTGTTCTATCCATTGGGGGGCACCTAGCTGCTATTTATTCTAATACCTTTCCTTGATAATTTTCCTATCATCATTTAATCTATTAGTTTTTGGTTGTTTTTTTTTTTTAATGATGGTAGAAATATTGAACCAGGTTGAAGATAAGGGCAGTGTCCTTTATACTCAGAAAAATAACTTGTGAGCATTTTAGAATTTTGTAGCTTTTGTTTCAAATAATAGCCTTTCTTCCAACTATGCCACTGACAAACCATCAAGCCATAGTCATATGCTAGAAAGAACATTGTATATTATCAGAGGGCCTGGGTTCAATTCCCAACTCTGTTTAACTAATGTTGGGTAAGTCACTTTATCAACTTGGATTTCTATTTCCTCATCTGTCTTCTCATCCCCTCTCCCTTCTACCCCTACTATGAGATATCAGGTATCAGCTCTCATCATCTTCACTGTAAGTAGCTGTCCTTTCACTTATCACTCAGTGAAACTCTAAAACTGGGCCACAATGAAATTAGACCTATAAAAAATTCCAAATGCCAGCAGCATATCACTTTGATCTTCTTTCTTCTTATTCTAATTGTTTGTCTAAGGTACGCCTGACTGAATAGCAAATTAACAAATACCCAGAATTTAAAAAAAAAAAAAGTAGAAAAATCAGAGAATTTGCTGCACATTTGATAACAAGAACTCCTCAGCTCTATTTCTTTTTCCTCCTTCCTTCAATAATTATTGTTCCTTCCTACCCCAGCCCCAATCTCACCATGAGCTATGCCATTGTGGCTGAAAGAACATATTACTATTTTGATAACTGGTTACTCATTTTCTAGTTGTATTGGTTTTCCCATTAAGCTCCTGGCAGATAGGGAAAATCTTTGCTTTTGCATTTAAATCATTATTCTTAGCAAAGTGTATATAGACAAACACACACACACACACACACACACACACACACACACACATATATATACACATGTGTCACTATAGAGAAGTTGCCAGATTGACATAGATTGAAGCAATCTTTGAAATCTAGTTCTAAATTAAATTAAATATTTAACTTGCCCAAAGTCACATAGGATAGTCATTATTAGGTCTCAGTAATACTATTTTAATTATTGACTAAAGTGTTGTTTTCTTGCTTTGAAAATTCTTTCCTGAGACTCACTCCCTTATCTACTAGACCATTTGCCTTTCTCATTTGTTAACAATGATAATTAACATGATTTAGATTAACAATAAAAGATAGTTTAAAAAAACTTTTAAATTACTGTTTTAAAAAGTGCTTTAGCTCATGTTTATGCTTGAACAAAAAGAAATAAAGATGCTATAGAAGGTTGAAGGAAAACGATTTAATTTAAGATATTGCTCAAAACCAAATTTACCATTTATTTGGCATTTGAAATGCCATATTTCTGCTTTGTACAACCACAAACTAATCCTTTTGGATTTTAAGTCCTAATAAATATATTCAGAAACATTCTAGGGTGGCTGATGTCTGTCATATCTTTATTTCTGTTTAAAGTAAGTTGAATATAAATCAAAATATCTATACAGTTTTTGTTTGGGTGATTAAAATCAAATCCCAGAATACAACTAAGTATATTTTCTTCACTGATGTGCTGTATTCAGTCTTCAGTTATTCACCTACACAAGTGAATGATAGTTTTCTTGCCCAAAACCATTCGGTTTCAATCATCTCTCTGACTGCCAACAAAAGTTTCCATGTTACTCTTTTAATTAATATAACAATTTCTAATCATCTATAGACTACAGAAAACAGTTTTAATGTGAACTATAATTCAACTATACATATATTTCAATATTTCAACTGTACTTTAATGCTCCAAGAGATTCATAATCTCATCAGTATAGGTGTTCACACCAATGGTGCAAAGATCTCATCCTATCCCTACCAACTAATCCTAGGTATTTTTCATAATGCCTTTCTACAAATTAGTAGTTGGGATCCATGAAGCTCATTTTCTCAACAAGCTCATTTTCTTTTAGCATTGAAAGGATATTGAAATGGAGCAAACAGGCTGACCATTGGTCGTGTCTCCATTTTTCCAAAGTAATACATTTGTTACTATTCTTTATACTATTGTGCCAAGATATACAGAGACAAGTTGAGAAATATTAATTTTTAATTGTAGAATTTATTCAAGTTGCCTGGCCCATGGGATTTGCGTCCAAAGTTCCATGTGCTGAACAAAAGGACATAGAGCTTTTTATTGAGTTTGACAGAAACCAGCAAGCAAGTTAACTTGTTCCCTTATCTGATATATTTGCAACTGTTTGTTAAGGGAATACATAAAAGACTGGGGCAGGCAGCCAGAAGTCTTGCATGAGATTTCAGCTACTAATGTTATGCACGAGAGAAGGAGACAAGGGTACAAAAGGGGTTTGGGATTGCTGGGTCATTTTAACTTCTCAAACCCAGTTTTCTTGGGGGTTGGGGTCATGGTTGTAACAATACTATTTCTGTTTAATTCCTTTTTCTAATATGCAATATCTTCCTCAAACCCACTATTTGCATCTCCATTACTTTTGGGTTGATTCCAAACTCCAGGATTTTATGACTCAAACCATCCACACCTCCCAAGAATCCCCCATTAGCCCAAAAGAAAACTAGCAGTGTTATAAAGATGGACCTTTGTTTTTTGGGTATGGGGAATTGTATAATTTTCCAAAAGCAAGAAATCTCATTCTCTTTCATCCTTTTATTTATGAGTACAGTTCATTGTCAAAACCAGCTCACCTGAAGTTATGTATGCCAGGGAAAAGCTAAACCATGAGACTGAAACACCCAGGAACCTCCAGTTTATGTATTCATTCTCTGAGAACTAATTCTATCCCATGCTTTCAGATAGGATGTGCTAATAGAATATGCTATTGTTTTCGTTATGATTTTTGTGAGTTTCCAGGTCAAAACTCCCTTTTCTGACTACTACTTTCTTATGGACTTTATGTTTATTTATTTCAGTTGTATCCAATTCTTAGTGAACTCATTTTTTTGTGTATTTGATGGGGGGGGGTGTGGAATTTTTGGTAGAAATACTGAAGTGATTTGTCATTTCCTTCTTCAAGTCATTTTGCAGATGAGCAAACTAAGACACAGTTAAATGACTTGCTTAGGGTCACACAACTACTGTCTGAGACCATATTTGAGCTCAGGTCTTCATGACTTCAGGGCTGGTGCTCTTATCCACTACACCACCTAGCTGCCCTATGCAGACTAAATTCTTTTGAGTGATTATACACCTCATTTGGAAGGCTTTGCAGTTTTTCAGAATTTAATCCAGTCCACACAATGTTTTTGTTTTGTTTTGTTTTGTTTTGTTTTTTTTTTTTTTTTTTTTTTTAATACACACAGTATATCTGGAAATCCGGACCATCTACAAGAAATTGGAGGTTAAAGTTCCGCCAGCAAAATGCAAACTTTGGCCATGCTGGCAAAGCTTTGTGACAATAGGATGTGCCTGTATTTTCAGAACAAACCTATTACAATAGATGATGGGGAGGGTAATCACAAATAGATAGTGATCTGAGTGACAAATTTTTGCCCATAGCCGCCTTGAAATGCGTTGTTTTTATCCCTTCTATTTTGCATGTCTCACTTCTGTTTCTGCATTGATTTCAACTCTATATTAATGTGATCTAACAAATGTTTCCTCTGCTACTGTCCCTCTCATTTAACATGTTAATTTAGCAACGCAAGAGGGGGTATGTTGGATATAGTCAGAGAACCTGAGTTCAGGTCTCGATTTTGATAATTACTACCTGTTAAATCTTCACCTCAGTTTCTTCCCTTGTAAAATGGATGAGGTAGACTGGATGATTTCTGTGGTTTTTTCTAGCTCCAACCTTTGATCTTGAGGTTTGGTACATATTATTAGAAAGTATTTATACACAAAGAAATGAGCCAGTAAAGAATAAGTCCTTATTCTCATATCCTGACAGATAATGTTCTCTGAAAATCCACATCGTGAATGTAACACATTAGGAATGTTTATCCCCACTTGTGGGTTTAAGTTATAGAATTAAAACTGAAAGGGAGCAGAGAGATTATTTAATAAGACTCTGGCAGTTCAAATGTGAGGAAATTGTAGCCCAAATAGATTATAAGACTTAGCCAGAATTATATAGTTCCTAAAAGGCAAACATGAGATTCAACCAGACTTCTCTGATGCAATATACAACATTCCTTCCACTGCATCAGGGAGCAAGGACGTTGAGAAGGGATGGATAAAATTCATTAACTCTGAACAGCTATTTCCCAAAGAGGTCCTGTTGCTTGGCAGAAATCTGAATTCTGAGCAAAATGTGTCTTGCAAAATAAATTGAGCTGTAAATTGGCATATTATAACTAGGACCAACCTTGTGAACAGGTAGATAATACCTTCTAGTGAAATTAGAGGAAGGCAGCAGGCTTCCTTCCAAAAGCTGACAGTAGATTTTATATTTTACATCCTGTGAGTTCTCAAGCCTCTTGGTATTATATAGCCTTTTGTTAAAAAAAAGAACCTAGTCCTTGGGACTAAAGACCTTAAGTAATTTTCAGCTTATATCTCTCTGGAGAGGTTAGAGTTGACAAATAGATGAAAGAAAGATACTTAGTATGGACAATAAAATAAGATGTGGGAGAGAGTAAAAAGGGAGTTTACTATGTACTCAAATTATATTGCAAGTTACATCTTCTATATAATTCAAGCAAGGATATATCCTATTAGCCATAGTCTGGTGTGGTAGTGGTAGAGCTTTGATTTTAAATCCTAGTTATTAACACTTGCTATGTGTGACTCTTGGAATGTTATATAATCTTTCTGAGACTCAGTTCCATCTTCTGTAAATCAGGAAAATCATTATATAACATAAACTGTGATATAGAAGAGGTTTATAAATCTTAAAGCTATTTTTTGCATGAGCTATTATTTTTCCTGCTTTTTGAGAAGGATCACATAGTTAATACATATCTGAGGCAAAATGTAAATCCATTTCTGCCTGACTTCAAGACCAATCAGCTATCCATAGTACCAGACTATCTGTACAAACATTAGCATGAGAGATTTCTGAGATTACTGCATGTTACCAATAATTGCCTGAAAGAAGTTTAGGGAAAGCATTTGGGTAATGTATAATTGAAAAAACATATGAAGTCATCTGAAAAAAGTCAGAAATTAAAATTGACAGTTCAAGTCCTATAAGGATAACTATGAAATGAAGGAGACAGACAGACTCTAACATATTCCTTAAATATGTGGTTAGGGTTTCTATCTGTAATCAAAAGAAGAAATGTGTCAACTATCTTTTTTATCTACCTACCTATCTGAAAAATATATGTTTATATATATATATATATATATATACCCATCTAAAACAAAATATTAAGGGAAAATTTAAAATGATAGAAGATGTAAAATAAGTCATTAAGATTATAGTAGTAAGTAACAGAGGTAGTATCTGAATGTGTTCCACTATAATTTAGTGCTTTTTCTATGAGACCCCTCTCTTTAGTCTCTAAAGTAAAAGATAAAAAGGAAAAAAAATCATTTCCAAATTTCTAAATTCCTAAATATCAACTTCTTATTCTCTCATTTTTTAAAAATAGATTAGTGATGTTTTATTATCTATTGCTATTTAGTTCAGCTGACTGAAGCAGAAAACTAATGAGGCGAGGTCATAAGTTCTCTTTCTTCATGGGCACATTGTCTTTGTTGTGTTCCATGGTCATAGCCTTTACCCCTAAGCCCAATAAACATATTTTACACATTCATGCCATTGATTAAGAAAGCTAACAGACAATGTGAATCTATCAATCCAAATTTATTTCTCATTACAGAAAGACAGAAGGTCAAAACTGATGCTTATGGATGATAGTTCAATAGTATTATCATTATTTTAAGGAAAGAGAATTTTAAAAATTATTTAAAAGATAGCAGTAAATAATTTACTATTTATAAACCACATGAAATAAATATATTTTCTAGTCTTCTCGAATAACAACCATATTAAGAATGGTTATTGCAATATTTCAGTTATTGATAAGACCCATAAATTAAACTACAAAAAATTTGTGTAGTTACTTGCCATTTTCTATATTTTTAAAACAACTTTTTCTCATGAATTCTCTCATGGCTTAGTTTATATACCTGGCACCAGCAATCAACTAGTTGGGTTTTTTGGTGTTTGAGAGAAGGGAGATATAGTTTTATTCCTCACAAGATTAAAGAATGAAAACTTTTGTCACTAAGACTGATCAGTATCCTATGGTATGCTACTGAGTTTCCCTAGAGATTATCACTCTCCAGTGAATAGAGACTTACTGGAACAGGCATCAAAGAAGTTTGTTTCAGGAGACACACTAGAGATGCTTATTGTTGGCTGTTATTTCTTCACCTAGTCTAAAAGCAGAAAAGGAGCCCTTTTATCTGTGGAAAAGTTGAAATAAAAAGTTAGAGTTAGTTGAAGTAAAATACTTATTGGGGCTGAAGGGGTGAATAAATACATAGGAGGGAAAATAGGTAGGTATTTGATTATTTGTTATAGTGGGGCCTCAACTTCAAGTTTCCTGTTGGTGGGCAATTCCTGGAAGAAGTTAGGGCACAGAATAATTTCTGCTTTATGCATCTGACTGTGTGCATGACTGAGTTTACTATTGTTGTTTTTTTTAACTGATCAAAACAACTTTAGAAAACAGAAATTGAAATTGATTGCATCCTTCATAAAGAACAAATGAAGTTCCAGATCCCAAAGATCTCTCAAATAAGACTTCAGATGTCTAATTTTACATATGAGGAAATTAACCACTAAGTACTTAGAGGGTATGGGGACTTTCCTTATCAACCACTAGAAAGATACAGAGGTTAAATAAGATAGGCCTTTCTCTCATGAAACAAGTCTAATATAGGGAGAAAATAACCAACATACCTCTATTTCATATTATTATATGATAAATGCATCAAGGCATCGTAAAATAATGTAGAATGTGAGTTTTAAGAGAATAAGTCATTTCTTATTTGGGGAAATCATGGAATGCTTCATGGGAAAGGTAGCATTTGAAAAGGATTTTAAATGATGCATAGGAAATTTAAAAACTAAAGAGGAGGCTAAAACTCTGGGCATAGGGAACAGCATAAGCAAACACATGAAGAGAACAGTATAAGGTATATTGAGAGTACAAAGAGTAGTATAGTTGAAAGATAGACTAGTAGTATTTTTCAATGATCTTATTGTCAGGAAAAGAATTAAACTTTACTCAGAACTTAATAGTCATTTAATAATCTTGAGTAAAAAATTCACATAAGTAGATCTACTATATGTGAAATAAAGATTATTTATAAAGCACTTTACAAACATCAGTTGATTTTATCCTCATAACCCTGAGGTAGATACTATTAACCTCCATTTTACAGATGAGGAAATTGATGTAGAGAGCATGTGTCTTTCCAAGAGTCACACATTTTAAATATCTAAAGCCAGATTTGAACACAATTCTTGCTGATTGCAAGTCTAATGTTTTATCCATTCTGGCACTCAGCTGCATGATCTTATCTGGAGGGTAAGTTTTGGAAGGGAGAAAACTTTTTTAATCACTGACTTAAAGTGGTGGTTTAAGAGTATAAATGGATAGAAGAAGAAAGGAAAAACTACTTCCACATTTTAAAAGATCTATCATTTCATTGGCATGGCTCTCCCTTTACTATAGAGTACACATCTCCTCTTCTTAACAGACTGTTTAATGAGTTTCTGTATCTAAACCAAACCACCAGTTGGCAGCCAGTTTTTGTTTGTTTGCTTGTTTGTTTGTTTGTTTTTTGTCAATGGGCCTCTTCACTCTTAGCTAGACTTATCTTTTGATAATACTCTCAGGGCCTGCAATCAAAGTTTTTCTCTCCTCTAGATTAGATTTTATCATCATCATAAAATCTTTTCAGGTAGGCTTTGTAGAGGGATAGAGAAGAGATAAAGAATGGAAGGACATAGAAAACAAGCCCAAAGTTGACAACAAAAATGTGTCTGAAGCAGATGCTATCAAAGACTTAAGATCAGAGTGGAGTCTGAGAGAATTATTCCTCTTTTTAACAAAAAGAGAAAACTTCAATTGGCAAAAATCAATGCTGAATATATTTAAGCTTCAGAGTTAGATAGCTATTCAGTAAATTCCACAATCTATTACTCTTTAGACTTTCATAAGCCTCATAGACTTTTCATAAAACTTTTCATAAGTGAGTCCTATATATTTTGTTAATACCATCTGAAAGAATTCAGATATATTCTGATTGATTTGGCTGTGTCATCTCTCTGCTTCTTTGTGATACTTCCTTTTAGTTTTATATTCCTTATAATTTTCCTTTGATTTTAATTTTTCCAACTTAGTGCATCTGACTTACTTTTCTCGAGTAGTCTTAATGTAAAATTATTTCATTGTGAGAAAGTAAGCAATCAGAAACATGCAATAGCAACTCTCTTTTAAATTTTGAATTATTTGTTATTTTGCAAAGATTCTGGGTAGTTAGGTGGCACAATGGATGGAGGTCTGACTCTGGAGTTAGAAAGAGTCATCTTCCTGAATTCAAATGCAGCATGAGACAATTACTAACTGTGTGATCCTGAGCAAGTCATTTATTCATATGTATCTGTCTTATCTGTAAAAGGAACAAATGGCAAAGCATTTCAGTATCTTTGCCAAGAAATCCCCAAAGGGATCATGAAGAGTTGGACATTACTAGAGATGACTCAACAAAAATAACTATCAAAAGATCAAAAAAGACTCATGTCTATTTTAGAAGAACCATGTTAACAAATAAATGTCTGGTCTTTCAGAAGTAAACAGGTTATGGATTGAGATAATATGGGGTAAAGCCAGATGGATAGGGGAGGTACCAGTTAGTAGAAAGTGATGAACCAAAAAAGAAAAAAAAATCTTTATTTAGTATATAATAGGAAGTTGGGGCAATGCAGATTTGCTCATGCATCCATGTATGTAAATATGTATATATACACAGACATACAAAATTATACATATATATATGTATGTATCACTAGTTGAGAAAAATTGCTGGAAAACTGGAAAATAGAAACTAGATTTAGAGCAACATATCACAATATATACCAAGATAAAATCAAAATAGGTATATGATTTAGACATAAAATGTGATATCAAAAACAAATTTGGGAAGAAAGGAAAATCCCTTAAGTGAATAAGGGAAACCTTGTTCAATGGAAACTTAGTATGTACTTTGTCATAGAAACAGTTATTACAGGTGGTAAGGTTTTCAAGTTAGTCTGTAAAACAAACCATAATTAATTAATTATATATCTAAAATAGCCTAATAATGCTATAAACATAAATATATAGAGACATTATTTCTTTAGAAAAAGGCATTCTGATTTCTGATTTTAAAGGCCAGAAAATATCTATCCTAGATCCCATCATATCACTACTTACTACTACTCTTTACTAATAGTAAATATTTACTAGAAGTATTACTACCACTACTATTACTACTATGACCATTGCAACCACTATGAGTGTCTTTACTACCCCCATTCTTACTACCACAACCACTACCACCATCATTATACCTGCTACTATTATATCTCTCTTCATCCTTTTACTCCTTTTTCCTCATCTCATTTTTCTTCTTCATTCTCATTCTCCTTTGTCACTGATAATACTGGGAACTAGAGTATTTAAGAAAAAAGGTGATGTCTCATCAATAGCAAGATTGTGTGATAAACTGTGATAAACTTAGCTCTTCTTAGCAATTCAGTGATCCAAGGCAATTCTAATAAACTTTGAATCGAAAATGCTATCCACATCTGGAGAGAGAACTATGGAGATTGAATGCCAATTAAAACAGTTTTCACCTTTTTTTCCCCTTTTTTCTTTCTCATGGTTTTTCCCTTTTGTTTTGATTTTTCTCTCCCAACATGACTCTTATGGAAATATGTAAAAAAAACAATGTATGTATATGCATAATCTAAAAAAGAATTTTTTTAAAAGATGATGGCTAGGATCATCAGTGGAAGAATTGGTAATATGTAGAATTTTCCTTTTCTTTTCTTTCTTTCCTTCTAGTTATCACCAATTCACTTATCATAGATACTTTTATCTCTTTTCCCTATTACTACTGAACTCTGAAATGAGGAATTAACTGGAGATTAGGACCAGAGTCAGAGAATATATACTGATTTTAGTATGAAAAGAGAAAAGAAGGGTTATAAAATTCCTTGTAGTAAGGAGATAATGACTTAGGTATGCCATCTGTTTGCATGTAAACCAAGTAGACCTGTCAGTATTTGACTATTTTGACATCTTAAATATGACTCATACAATTCTTTTAAAGTTTTTTGTAATGACAACATTTCTTGTAATAATTATAGCACCATCAAAAATAGATTTTTAGACAAAGGACCTATGCTCAGAGGATAATTTTGCAATTTTTGTTTGAAATTAAAATTTGTGTAATGAGCTATCTCAGTAAAGAATAGATAATTTCTTTACAATGATCTGCTCTTGATATTATAATTATATTACGGCTCTAAAATTGTCTTGCAGCTTGTTGGACAATGTGCATTATTCAGAAAAAACTTTAATTTTATTTGTATCATCAGCCTCTTGGAGTTGATTTTTTTTTGTCTGGTAGTCACTCTCCTTGAATTGTACTACACTGAAGATTCAATTTTGTTTTATATGCTTGTTTCTATGACTGTATGAACATATATCTGTATTTATTTCCAGGGCTTATGCTGCTACTGACAACACTATTTTTGTCTTTCAGTGAAAAAAGCAATTGAGCTGAAGTCAAGAGGAGTCAAAATGCTGCCCAACAAGGACAATAATCATAAAAATTCTGTCTGTAAGTCCTATTTTTTATGCAAATGTATTTTTTTTAATAGAAGAGATAAAGTTTTTCTTTAGAAACAGATAATCTAGATCAATTTTTGAGGACATCTATTTCTTTGACTAGCATGCATTCATACTCAGAGGTAATCTGAGAATATAAATTGTAAACTACCTTTTAGGATCGAGTATCTAACATATAATTGTAGAGGTTCACAAGACTTAAAGAATGAATAGGTTTATTATGTCATAAAAAACACAAAAAGATTTGTAGTAGAACCCTTAAAATAATCCTATCAGAGAAAGGGAGAAACTATCTATTACCTAAAATAGTGTCAGTCACTTATACTTCACAATGGATAGACAAAACAGATGTGTTGCTTTTTGGAGCTATTAATTTTTCATAACCTCTAGGTGGTGGCCATCGCATTACTCAAACTTTAGTTCTCCCCCCAGCTCCTCAAAAAGGATGCTGACAACAACCTTTCATATTTGTCTCTTGTTGATGTCATATTTAAGCTTTTCCTAATAGAGCCCTTGTAACCCTTTTCCATTGTTCCCTATTAGCTGTTACCTCAGTTCAATAATTTTTTTTCCTGAGGCAATTGGGGTTAAATGACTTGCCTAGGGTCACATAGTTAGAAAATGTTAAGTGTCTGAGACCAGATTCCAATTCAGGCCCTCCTGACTTCAGGGCTGGTGCTCTATGCACTGCACCATCTACCTGCCTCCTCCCCAGTTCAATAATCTTAAACAAAAGTCTTCCCTAATAAATAAGGACAAGACTAATACTAGTGCTCTATTTGAGGAGACTCAGACACTTTCTTGCCCAAACCATAGCAATCAAATGTGTTTGTTGCATTGCACAAGTGAACATTGCTCTCTGTTTTCTCTGTGAATTAAATTCTTTATACCGCTTACTTCCCCAGTTATACTTTGCAATCAGAAGCACTACCTTTTTAGCACTCAATTCTTTTAAGGCCCATACTTGGGATGTTTTTCTCTTCGCATTCTTCTATACCTTTCCTGGGATCCCAGAATCTGGAGTCTAATAGCATCCAATTTCACATACCTTTCCATGATATCTCAGATACTGAAATGGGTGAGGGGTATAATTGGAGAATAAAAGGGGCAGTGTGATGTTTGTAGAAACAATAATATATTTGATATTATAGGACTTAAATTTAGATCCCATCTCTGAAACTTACCAAGCATATGCCTTTTGGAGGTCCCTTAAACTAGAGGCACCCATTATCTCAGCTTTAAAGTTAGGTGGCTGATCTAGACAGCTTCTAAGGTCTCTTTCATCACCTAATTTATCATTCTTTGATTAAATATAACCCACAGTGACACACAAATTAGGAAGTCAAATTCCTCCTTTTGCATTAATCTAAGAAAAAGTGATAGAATAAAGAGTAGAATGGTTCTAGGAGAAAAATACGAGGGCAGGATCTTTTTCAATCAGGTATTTCACTTTTTTTTAAATCAATAGTTAATTTGAAAAAAAGGGTACTTTTTATTTTTTTAATTGAAGGTTTTTATTTTTCAAAACATATGCATAGATAATTCTACATTAGCCCTTGCAAAACCTTGTGTTCCAGTATTTCCCCCTTCTCCCATCCCCCTCCCCTAGATGGAAAGTAGTCTAATATATGTTAAACATGGTAGAACTATATGTTAAATCCAATATATGCATTCATATTTATACAATTATCTTGCTGTACAAGAAAAATCAAATCAAACCAGAAAAGAAAATGATGAAGAAAAGAAAATGCAAGCAAACAGCAATGAAGAGTAAGAATGCTATGTTCTGAACCACATTCAGTTTGTCCAGTCCTCTCTCTGGAACTGGTCTGAATCATCTCTTCGTTGAAGAGAGTCATGTTCATCAGAATTGATCATCATATAATCTTGTTTTTGCTGTGCACAATGATCTTCTGGTTCTTCTCATTTTACTTAGCATCAGTTCATGCAAGTCTTTCCAGGCATCTCTGAAATCATCCTGCTTGTTATTTCTTACAGAACAATAATATCCCATAACATTCATATACCATAACTTATTCAACCATTCTCCAACTGATGGACATCCACACAATTTCCAGTTCCTTGCCACTACAAAAAAGGGCTGCCACAAACATTTTTGCACATATGGGTCCCTTTCCCTTAAAAAGGATACTTTTTAAAAACTCCCCCTACCCCACTTCCCTCTCTTTCTCTCTCCCTCTCTTTAATAAAGTCACCAAAATGATAGAGATATAGGTAAAATGTTCAGTTTTAAGTATGTAAAGGAAACAAAAATCCTGAGGACTCTCAGAGCAGATAGTTAAGCCTGAATGAAGATTTCTCAACAGCTTCAATGTTTTTGTGCTATCCGCTTCTATCTCTTTTCCCTTTCACTGATAAAGCCCTTGAAAGTGTCATTTTAATCCACTCAAAAACTTTTCACACCAAAACCAGATTCTAAGAATCTTAAAGCTGAAAAAGACTTCAGAGCCCAACAATTCCAACTCTATCTTATAAGAAATCCTTTTTACAACATTTTCAAGTAATGGCCAGCAAACTTTTACTTGAATACCTCTAGGTCTCTGTAATCTTCACAGGTTTGTACTTCTCATTCAGGGACCAAATGGATCAAGTCTAATCCCTCTATCACTTTTGATATTAGGAGATATTTTTTCTCCTTCTTACAACATTTTTTCAAACTTAAACATCTTCAATCCTTCAACATCTTCTTATATAATATAATAACATTTGTTAGCATAGTCTCTCTTTCCTTAATATATTCCAACTTTTCTGTTTTTCCTAAAATGTGGTGCTATTTAATACAATACCTCTTGTTTGTTTCATTTATATACATTATGGAGTAATGAAGTTTATACAATAAGTACATATGAAGTACATACCGTTAAAACAATAGTTAAAAATTGTTATGAAATCTTTATCAGCTGCCTGCTGAAGCTATGAAGAGTTATGTTTTCTTCCCTCTATGTATACAAACTGCATCTATTAATGTATACTAAGGTAATTTGATGCTTTACATTTTTAGATTCTTTGACACATTGTTGATTTATATGGAGCTTGCAATCCACTGAAATTTAACATGATAAATAACCTATTTATGCCTCACCCAACTTATGTTTATGAAATTAACTATTGGAATCTAAGTATAACTCTAACAGTAGCATCATAAATAGACTTCAGCCATTTGATCCAAAATCTTTCCATTTTTATTGTTTAATTTAAATTTTTAGTGAACACAAATTAATTTTAACATCCTCTCACCTTCCCATTATCATATGAAAAAGTAAGAAAAGACAAAACCCTTATAAATATTTTGTCGAGACAAGCAAAAATCTTACATTGTGCATATACAAATATACATATATATGATATATATATATATATATATATGTGTGTGTGTCTGTGGGTTTATGTATAAATGTATATGTTTATAATGTTTCAAATTGTACTCCAAGTCCATCACTTTCATTAAGAAGTCCTGATCTAAAGAATGCAGATTCAACCCTCTGTTTTTAAAATTCCAGATTAGTACATTTGGTCATTGATTTCATTACATTATTCTTGTTCAAGACCTTTCTCAGACCACTGTCACTTTTTTCGGGTATGATAACTATGCCTCTTTACTATTACCTTTTTTATATTATATGTCCACTTTATGCTACCCATTTTTATTCAAAGAATAATTTTCCTTGGAGGAGAAAACAAAATTAAAATAAAAGTTGAGTAGTTCAGCTTTCTTGTGGCCATTTGTTGTCATCTACCCCAAACTATGCTCTTTACTTTTTATAGTCTGTCTTCTAAACTCACTGGTCTATTTAAGTTTTTCTCAAAGTGATTATCAATGACTTCTTACCTGTGAAATCCTTTTTTCCTCAAATATTGACTATAGTCTTGTTTACTTGCTCTTTTGACTTTCATGACATTTATCCTGATTATTTTTCTTTCTTCTATTCTCACCTTTCCATCCTTACTACTTTATTGGATTTATATCCATCTCCTACATCCTAAGATGGTTATAATCTTCAAAGAAGAGTTATAGCCCCTCTTCTATTTTTAGCTCTATTTTTGCATTCATTCTTCTCTTTATAATCTCATGGATACCTTGCTAATTCAGAGTTTCATCATTATCTACCTGGAATTGTTTAATAGCTTCCTAATTAATTCCTCCCATCTCCCATCTCCAACCCTACCAGTCTGACACCTAAAAAATTACCAAATTAATTTATTTAACTTACTGCCGTGTAACTTCTGTGCCTAAAAAAAAAAAAAGTTTCCAAATATTTAAGGTATAAGATAATTAAGGCTGGTTTTTAGGTCTCTAAGGAGTCTAAAATAAGCATATAATAGCTTTATTTCATATTACCTCTCTTCATACACTCTAAATTCCAGCCAACTTTGACTACTTGCTCTTCTCCAAGTTCAGTGTTAAATCTCTAGCACCAAAGCATTCATAGAAGTTCTGTCCCCCTTCAATGAGATAAACTATGCCCTCATTTATTTTTTTCCTTGTCTCCCTTCAAGGCTGAGCTAAGGTGTGTTTTGCTTATGAATCCTTTCCTTTCTCTCCTAGGTTGTTAGTGTTTTGTTTTGTTTTGTTTTTTTTCTTTAGCATTTTTTTCTCTATTTATTTATCTGTATATAATACCTCTGTCCCACAGGCCAATAAAAGCCAGCAATTGTATAATTTAAAAAAAAAAAATTCATCCCATGGAAGTAGCCCATAATGGACACTTTCACATTAGTGTTGTTTATTATGAGTTTAGGGATATGTAATGATTCTTGATTGGGTTAAATGGCTGAGAGGAGAGATTGTTTACTCACCTGAAAAATGAATAGGTTTTGACTGGATTATCTCTGTACTTCCTTCTACCTTTAGATCTATTATGCTGTTATCAAAAGCATTTACTTCATAGGATTGTTGTGAGGATGGAGTATGAATACCTTGCCAACTTTAAAATGCTACATAAATACCAATTTTTGTTATTAATATTAGGAAAACAATTTTCAACTGACCTTTTACTTAAGCCTCATCACCTAAAGTATTATGGACATGTTAACTCTGCAGCCATTTTTGTTTCTGTTTCTACTCATTAACAACACAGATCCAACACAGTTTGTCAGTGGCATCTGCCCAAGTAATTGGACTATCAGTTTGTTTTTTTTGTTGTTGTTGTTGTTGTCCTTTTACTGTCTTAAGCCTCCTAAGTAATTATTAGTAGTTTTATGGCATATAATCTATTAAATAATCAATTATTTTAATAATGTTTGTTTCCAAATGCTAATTAATTTTATGCTGAGCCAGGACTCTTAAAATCACTATATTCAATTGCTAAAGGAAAAAAAAAAATCTGTGAATCAATATTCTAAATGCCTATCCTTGTTAAATATCCTTCACTTACTACAACCAAGTAAATATAATTTTGTTAATTGTTGAACAATTTAAACTTGCCTCATTTTTTTCCCAATATAAAATGGAATGGATGGGGGAGGGGGAGCTACCCTGAGTCAGCCAGATTAGTACAGGAATCAAGAGAACTGGACTCTAGGCCTAACCCTACTACAAATTTACTCTGTGACTTTGAACAAATGATTTCAACTCTTTTCCTCATACTCTATTTGTAAAATTCTATCTTGAACTGGATACTTGAAGTCCTTTTTGGTTCATAGTTCTATGATCTTGTACTTGCCCATCTCTAGAAGGAGTCAAGGTGAGAAACAGTTTTAAGGAGTACAATTAAAAAAAAAAAAAGTTATAGCCCCTGACAGCAGAGAAGAGAGCTTACCATGAATTCAAGGGAGAACCAGTACTAACCATGGAGACAAGCTGCAAAGGGGAGCAGGCTGTGACAGTCATGCTCAGGAATACAGCTAGCAAAGACAGTACATGTTGAGGAAGCTTCATGAAGAAAAAACAGACATTGAGCACCTTCATCTTGAAAAGTTGAATTACCTTACCTGCATTATCTTTCCTATATGTATAAATTCTCATTCTTCTCACTGATTCTGTGTTTACTTATGGGAATTTATGGGATGAATATTTTGTAGCTACTGTTCCTAAATTATTGTTTCAGTAAAACTTTTGCTTTGAGTAGTTGTAACTGTTAACTCACTCATTCAATAAAAAATCTGCAGATTATATTTATAAAGATTAATTGGAATATAGTTAACTAATATTAATGGGCCTCTCTCCTCTCCTTCCCATACATTTAGACTATGGGAAAGAAAAACAGTTTTAAAAAATTAATTGACAAAGCAAATCAATACAAATAACATTGTGGGTACAAATGCTCCTACAGCTTTCTTTGAAAAAGAATAAACTTAAGAAGCAAAAGAAAGGAAGGGGGGGCATGAATTCACCTACTACCTCCAATTAAAATTGACTATTACACTTCACTGAAGAAGTTGTTATGTAGTGTTTTCATTTAAATCATTGCAACCATTGTGTAAATAGTTTTTCTGGTTCAGCTTTACTCTGCTTTAATCTATGCTTATCAAATCTTTCTGAATTCTTCATACTTATAATTTCTTATGGTGCAATAATAGTCCATTATGTTCATATACCATCATTTGTTCAGCCATGGCTTTTTTTATGGGCATCCAATTTGTTTGTTTGGATACAAGTTTTTCTATAGTTATTTTGGTATATACACAAGGTCTTTCTGTCTTTGATCTCCTTGGGCTATATATAGGGTCAGTAGTGGAATCAATGGATAGTTAATTTGCCATTCGGCATAATTAATTTTTTTTTTCCAAAATGATTGAACTAATTCACAGATTCATCAAAATTATATCAGTATGTATGTCTTCTATAAACTCTGCAGTACCAATTATTTTTGGTTTTATTATTTTTCCTTGTTTTCCTATGAGATTACATCTCAGCACACTTGCTCTTTCTCTTCCCTCTGAACCTAAGGTCTAATAAGGATGTTTTATCTTAACCTTGCCTAGATTCTGGTCTGCATCTTACTTCTTGGTCATCACTTCCAAACCATATCACATATTTTCATATCCCTCCCTATTCCTCAAGTCTTTCTTAATCTATTTTAATGTATGTGGGGTATTTTTGTTTGTTTGTTTTGTTTTGTTTGTTTGTTTTTCCCCCAAAGAGGCAGTTGGGGTTAAGTGACTTGCCCAGGGTCACACAGCTATGAAGTATTAAGAGTCTAAGCTGAGATTTGAACTCAAATCCTCCTGACTTCAGGGCTGGTGCTCTATCCCTTGCTTCACCTAGCTGCCCCTTAATATATAGTTTTTGAAGGCAGAGATGATTTCAGTGTTTTTTTTTTGTTTGTTTGTTGTTGTTTTTTGTTTGTTTGTTTGTTTGTAGTTGTATCCCTAGCACTTAGAATAGCTTGTAATATAATAAGTTCACAATAAATGCTTTAAAATTCATTTGTTTGTAGTGAATACAGGGATAATCTTGAAATCAAGAGGACCAGGATTCAAATCTTGCCTCTGGTACATACTGGCTGTGTGAATATAGGCAAGTCCTTCCCAGAATTGTTCTAAGCTGTTCTCTAAGAAAATAAGTTGTTGATTTGTTGTTGATCTTTATCAGTTGAGGGATTTTCTATACACAGAAGAAACTACTGTACTGGATATTTCTTTCCCCTATTAAAAATAAATCTGTCAAATTTGTCATTTTTGTGGGTCTGAATTGAATATTTAGATTAATTTTATTTGGCAGATCTATATTTTAAGTGATTTGCAGCATTTGGTCAAAGTCATTTTTAATGATCTTTCTGGAACTGATTCTTGGTCATATATCATAGGGTTAAAGAATTGGAGCAGAAAGTGAGAGTCAATCTAGAAGTCTAGGGATTTGTTCAGTCATTTCAGTTGTGCCCAATATTTTGTACTTCTGTTTTGGATTTTCCTGGCAAAGAGATTAAAGTGCTTTGCCATTTCTTCTGCAGTACCTATTATAGAAAAGGAAATTGAAGCAGAAAGGGTCAGGTGACTTGTCCAGTGTCACATGGCTAGTTAAGTGTCTGAAGTCAGATTTGAATTCAGAAAGATGAATCTTCCTGGCACCAGGCCCTGTACTCTATTACTGTGCCACCCAGGAGGGATTTACTTAAAATTTACACAGGATTTTACAGGTAGTAAGTGTAAGAAGAGCAATTCAAACCCAGGGCTTTAGACTCTTAAATCCTTGGTATTTCCACTGTATCATAATGTATCTTATATTAATGTAAATTCCCCAAATATCTTGATTTACCAGCTATGAGAGATATTTATTTCCTAACAGCCAACAAGGGTATCAAGGGTATTATTGCTTATATTTTTAATGTATGATTTGCTTGAACTATAATAATAGAGGAATATTGGAAATATTGTTATAGAATAATCATTTTTATTACTTTCTGTGCTGGATTTCTGGAATCAAGTGCTCTGGAACTAACAATAAAGCAGATTTTGGCAGCAGGAAAAAAAAAATAACAGCCCCATTAACTTCTAACAGTTGTGTAAAGCTTTAATAAAACATGCAGGATAATTATAAAATCTACTTTCCCCCCTTATCATAAAATAGAATAATGTGAAGTTTTACAATTGTTACAGATCCTTGCTTTCTCAAAACATATCCACCCCTGTACAATAGAAATAAGCTAGATTATATGAATTGCTTCAAAATCATGTTAGTAAATTATGCTTGCAGTTTCTAAATAGGCCTTTGTCACTGCAGGAGCTAAAATATCTTGTAAAATGCTATGCAAAAAGCTTGCTGTGAAGAGACTGACTGTCTAAATATATTTGGGAAGAAAAACATCACTTGTAATGAGGAGCAAAACAAGGTGGTTCACTTTTTTTTAAAGCAGCATTTACATATATAATTTCTAAATAATGAGAAAACGGTCGATGAAAAATGTAAAACAGGGTATAATCTGATTAAATTATAGATAGTTAAATTGAATTAAACCACCTAGAAAGTGGTACTACTGTTTAGATGGTTTTAGTATATGATTAGACAGCAAAATTGATTCTAAAAAGTGAAAATTTCATATTGTAAACTAAATGGAAAATGAATTATGTTCAATCCAAAAACAGTGCTCAGCAACCTATAGAAGCATGCTTGAATATTCAATGGCATCATAAAACTGTTTATTTAAAACACTGAGTTTTAAAATTCTCAGTCTACATTTTTAGTATTTCTTGAATTGTGTTAGTAAACAAAAAGTGCAATACAAATATAGTGCATATATACTAATTATGTGTATGTATTTCATTATAGAGAAACTGCATATGAGTTAGAAAGAACCATAGAAGTCAATAACAAATTAAAGTAAATTCATTATTTTACAGATTACTTTATTATAGAATTATAAAACACACTTTTTATTAAAAAAAATTCTGTTAGGTAAGGCTACCCACCATCCCACCCATATCCAGATTAAGTTGAAAAAACAGAGTTGTTAGGTACAGAAACCTACAATTCTTACTCTGTTACTTTGGATAATTCTATAGTATTATTACCTAGAGTCATGTGGGTAAAAGAAAGAAATTATAAACCTCCAGAGATTATTAATTTGAATAGAGTTGGCAAATTAAGTATCCATGAAAACAAAAAAAGGAGAAAAATTTTAGTTATAAATATATGAATGTAGAAAGTTGTTTGGCTTCTTTTTCTCATGGTGAAGTAGCCCACCATTTTCTATCAACTAATAGCTGTGTCCTTTCCCTAGTCCTGCTCCCAGCACAACTATACATATTGTTGGGTGCCTGTAATTAGGTCCTTGTTCGATTTAAACTCCTAGAATCAATTATCTTTTATAAAAGGATATTTATTTCAAAGATAAAATAAAAATAACCATACATATTTTTCCAACATTCTGGGGTCATATTTTCCCTATATTACCTGGGTTTTAGGGAAGAGGAGGCTTAGAATTTAGATTAATTCCTACACAGCACCAAGTTTACAGTTGGAGGTGACATGTCTGCTAGGTGAATCCATCTCTCAGCCTGTACTGGACTGAGGTATTAAAGGTCACTCTTTCAGGCATTAATGTTCCACTAACTCAGTAATCCAGACTCTGGACTTGGAATACCAGAGTGCCTTTTTGACTTTTTGAATTCACAAAGTCAGAGGCTTTCATGTCCAGTATCTGAAAGAGGAAAGAACAAATGCAGAACCCAAAGACTGAGGCCATTTTACAGGACCATATGGGGTGAAAGGGCAGAAAGCCCCATGACTTTCCCCTTTATAGCCTCATTTCTTACCAGAACAAGTAAGCAAAAAAGGTATTGAATGAGACAATGAAAGTGACTGAAGTTGATAGATATTTTAAATGCCCTGTGGTCAATAAAAAAAGAGTTTCCTCTTTAGCATATGTGCAGATAACTATAATCGGTTGCAGAATGCTCAATGGTCTCTCCAGGATACTTCCATTCCATATTATTTTGACTCTCCTAAGTGCAGGCTCCCTGGCCTGCTTCAGGTAGAATGATGCCATGGAGTCACTCTGCACAAGTATTAGACATGTCATTACAGATAAATGAAGCAACATGCAAAAAGTATGGTTGCCTAAGAAATTTTGTGGTACTATAGTTATAATAAAATAGCTTTCAGTGAATATCAAAGCAATTCTTTAGGAATACTTCTGCTAATATTTTCAGAGAATGCTTTTATAGGCAACTATGTAATTCTTTATCAGTGGAGCTCCTTTTAAGACACAACCACAAGAAAGATTCAAATAGGAAATATTTAATAAATGCTGACAATCAATGGAAGATATTAAAATGTATGTCAAATAAAGACTATTATTTAATGTAATTAAAACTATCTCATTTAATCTAATTAACATGTTAGCACAAATTGTAGATAACATTAAGAATTCCATATTTGAAAATATAAGGCAGAATCTATAATACAATTAAAACTTTGGGGAAGCTAAGGACTAATTAATAGTAATTAGGTCATTCAAAATTAGCCATTTGAATTAGAGCACAATTTGAAAAAAAAAATGATCCCTTTAAACAATTTTTGATGTCTGCATTAATAGATAAATTTGAATTTAGTTGAACACAGTGAATTGTCCTATGTAATTATGAATACAGTTTTTCCTAATGGGCTAAAAGGGAAAAAAACAGACAAAATACAATATATGTAAATAGTGTTGGTAATTCTATTTAGTGAGTATATCCTTTTAAGTTAGCAGAAAACAGAAGATTTTACTGCTATTCCTTCCTATTAAATCTATTGTTGGATTATGAATGAGAAGTGTATCAGTAGAAGCACATCAGTGAGAAATGTATTAGGCACAGCATAACATTAGAAGTATATGCTCTCAGGATTAATCTATAATCTTGAGTAGAAATAGCAGTTACCCTCAAAAAGAACATTTACTGCTATTACTAGTCACCCAGAAGGCCTACTATGTTTATTATTATTGTTATATGTCCTCTCTTGTCTTGAATGAAACATCATAAAGAAATTAGGCACTCTCTAATGTAATGACACCTATATGTGAAGTCCCATAAAGGGTATCCTTCCCTCTTATTTCTAATTTTTTCATCTTAGCTAAGTTTTTGCTTATTTTTCTTATCATATTTTCTGTTTTTCTCTTAATTGGGAGTTTATTTGGTTGTAGTGAAAAATAAAATTTTTATTCAATTGTTTCTAAAGTTTCATCTCAGTTTTGTCTATTTTCTAATATAGACTACTTTCTCTTAAAGAGACTCTGCCCTTCTTTCTGGCTATAAATGTTTAAAGGTAGTATATTTTATGGGTAATTTAAAAAAATCTCAAGAGTAAATTTGACTATATCTATTTTGACCATTTTAGCTGATTTTAGAATATATACTCCAAGGAAGATATAATGCCATTACATATAGTAGTATAATAGAATCTAACCGAGATAGATGTTAGAGAGGTCTTTGCCACACCATTGGAAATTTGGGTTTTATTTAGGTATTTATAATGAATAAAAAGAGAGGTAGAATGCAGTAACACATAGAGATCAGATCTCAGATTCACTTGGTTTAAAAGTGCTATATTTGTGACATACTGACTTTATGACAATGAGTCATAGCAAGGAGCTCAACTTCTTTGGAGCCCAAGAAGTTTCTTAAAATATAGATTGAAGAGTAGCAGGTGCTGAGCTTTTTTGGTAAAGAGAATTTCTTGGCAATCCTACATCGATGAAATCACAAGTCAAATTTTTTTTAAAATAAGACAAATAGTTGTTATGAACATAAAACTCAAAGACTATGCAAAAAGCTTTTAAAAATGGAGCTGATATGTAGTTTATCTACTTTGCATATAAAGGAAAGAATTCAGATTCTTTGTGATGGTGTATGGAAAGGAAGAGTTATAGTTAAATGTTTGATCCATTTAGATTCTGGAGAAAGATAACATCTCTCTTCAATGAAAAAGACTATTGTAGAGAAAAGTTTTGAAGTATGAATTTGAATTTGTTGGAATTAGGTAAAAAATTATCCCCTCCCAATATATTGACTCCTAATATTATTTTCAAAAAGTTATTATTTTATAACTTGTATCCTATAATTTTTGTAAAGCAGAATACATTAATATCAATTTGAATAACAAGTAATAATAAACATTTTTTTAAAATTATGTATAAAATTTGACTTTTTTTTTTTGCTTTTTGCTGAGGCAATTGGGGTTAAGTGACTTGCCCAGGGTCACACAGCTAGGGAATGTTAAGTGTCTGAGACCAGATTTGAACTCAGGTCCTCCTGACTTCAGGGCTGGTACTCTAACCACTGCGCCACCTAGCTGCCCCCTAAAATTTGAATTTTTAAAGTAGTTTTTACACGATAGGCATTGTGCTAAGTGACAGGGATACAAACACCACCAACAACAACAAAGATATTTCTTATCTTCAAGGAGCTTACAATCTAGTAAGGGCACCAATATTCATATTGGTGGTATATGGGGTAGAGGTATAATATTCATAGAATTAAAACTAAAGAGAACAACTTGTGGAAAATGAAGAGTTGTCAAAAAATTCTGAGTCCTTTATAAAGATAGAATATGGGAATCCTCAATATTCAAAATTTAAGGCATACTTAGGATATATCTTTAGGCTGCAGTCTGCATATTGTCTATTTAATGTCACTGAAAGTCATGAATATAGTTAGAGTAGATGCCTGAAATTCTATTTCTTAGAAATTGAAGGAAATAAAGTTATTCTGTAAATCAGTAGTCATTTCCAGTGACTATATTATTAATTTAAAATCTACCGTACATCAAATAATAGGGACTGAAGTCATGTTATGTAGTGGATAGAGTTTTGGACTTGGAAATAATGAAATAAAATAATGAATAATAATGAAAATGGGTCAAAGGACCCATATTCAAATCCTATCTCTGATGCTTGCTACTGATGTGATCTTGGGCAAGTCTCTTAATCTTCTCCTGAGCCTCATTTTTCTCATCTAAAATATATGGAAGTTCGATTAGATGGCCTCTGAGATGAGGTCTTTTCAAATTCCAAATGAGTGGTCCTCTGATGCTATGGTCTTAGGAAAGTCAGTCTCTCTCTGTCTCAGTTTCCTCATCTGAAAATTGAGTGCTTTGTTCAAGTTGACCTCCAACATTGCTTCTATCACTAGACCTAAGATTTTATTATTGAAATTGTATTCCTGATACTGAAGAGGATTGTAAACATGGATGTGTCAAGTAACTCTACTGTGACCCATGCAAATTAAAAAGTCAATAAAGTCTTAATGAATTGTATATTACTAGAGAAAATAGTCCTCCAGATAAAATCACAGAGACCAAAATATCTTTTTACGCTTCCTTTTAAATAGTAATACTTTATAGAAACAAAGAATCTGAGAAGTACAAGGAACCTTAGGAGCCATATAGTTCAAACCACACCTGAATAAAAACCCCTTCTATAATGTATCAATTATGTAGTTTTTTTTATGTCGTCTTTGCTTTAAGATTGCTAGTAGGAGTGAATCCACCACCTCTCTAGGCAATCCATTCAACTTTTGGACAATTGTAATTATTAGAAAGGTGTTTTTTTTCTATTTCTTCTTATTATAATATCCCTAAATTTGCATTTTTGAACTTGCACCTATTCTTCCTAAATACTCCTTCTGTACTGAGACCTCTCTTTGACATAATAGTTTTTTCTTTATTTATTTTATTTATTTTTTTGCTGAGGCAATTGGGGTTAAGTGACGTGCCCAGCATCACACAGCTGGGAACCTTAAGTGTCCGAGACCAGATTTGAAATCAGGAGCTTCTGACCTCAGGGCTGGTGCTCTATCCACTGCACCACCTAGCTGCCCTCAGTTTTTTTAAAATTCTTAAAGGGTTATCATTTTGTTTATGTAGGCATCTTGGTGTAGTGGATTAGAGTTAGGATGGATTGTAAACATATCACTAAGGGCCAAGCATTATGAACTCTAGTTCTATCATGAAAATTGTTCTCTATTTTTATCCAAAATTCCCAATTCCTTCAAACAATCCTTTATTTCATAGTCATATTTCCTATTCTTAACATGAGAAATGTGTGGGTATATCTGTATCTCATAGCTGAATACTACATATATATATATATATATATATATATATATATATATATTATATATATATATATATATATATATATCGGATTTGATATGACAGCATCACATAAGCCTTTACTGATCTCCCTTCTATATCAATGCCCTCCCTTCTATATGGCATCCAAAAAAGCATATATTATTGAAGATGGGAGTATAAATTTATATCTACCTGATCTTCTCTATAATTCTTGAGTTTGACTTCTAATTAAATTGCATACCTTCAGATTTAGCAACCTCCAGATATAGACTTACTTTTCTTATCTATAGAATGGGAGTAGATTAATTTAATTCAGAAGGGATTTATGTTTACTTAATTTAACCATCAAAATTATTCACTAATTTCACTCATCAATTTAAATGAATTAGCATGCTAATTGGATTAAATGTGATAACTTAATTATACCAAATGATTATACTTATTTGATATACTACTTAAACCATCATATCCCATGAGGTCTATTCACTTGTAATATTTTAATAAAAAGAGAGCAGATGGAGAGAAGTGTATGTACATAAAGAGATGTATGATTAAAAGCATTTTTATATTTGATATTTGAATATTTTATATTCATATGAAAATATATGACAAACGAAGGAGATTAAGATGAACAATTAAATAATTAAAATGTTTCTTAAGTGCAAAGTACCACATTATAGAAGTCAAAATCATTACAAATATTAGTAGGATATTTAAAGGGAACTCTGATTTATTATTTTAACACTTCCTATTTCATAGTTTGAATGCAGTTCAAATAATACAAAACATGAAACATAAACAGTACAAGATTATTTCAATGCTTAGGAAAAATCATGAATTTACATGTAAACTCAACCTGAATAAGATGTAGGAAATGTATCATTTCCTCCAAAAAGAATAACCTATGGCTCCTATGATTAAATATAAGTAGTGATTTTTTCATAAGTCACTTGAAATTCCTTTACTGGTACAACGAGAATTTGCTTTATATGCAGAACCCATCAGCTCCCTAAGATGGCATCTTCTATAGATAATACTAGGGAATTGCTTATGGGAGAATCCTGATGTCTGTAAGGGAAATGCCTAGAGGTATAACTAGGTGGCTAATCAACATATTGAAGAAAAGGCTTTCTCCCTAACTTCAAAGCTCTTCAAAAAAAATCTCATCAGCTTCAGCTGTGATGGCTTTGTGTCCTTTACTTTGGTGGGATCTTGGTAACTCCTTCCCTCAAGATCCTACTCAAGGAATTAAATGGAAGGAATATAGTGTTTCATCTTAGGAGTTCTGAAACTTTTGAGCAATTATTTGAACAAAGTTCTAAACAAGCCATAAGAAGTTGGGAGTCTTCTTATCCAGCCCAGTACTGATGCTCTGGGTCACAAGGAATACTTTCAGCAGTGACCTTTGGGAGTCCAACCCAGAAAAGGATTCATCCAACAATTCCGGAATTTTTCTACATGAACTTGGTGGACTCAATTCCATGTAGACATTGAAAGTAATTATGAGTCTAATTCCTGTCATCCCCACACCTCCACAGGTGGATTATGTCCCTAAAATGTTGAAGGAAATGTTTATATTTTATTCATTCTATATCTTTGAAGTAAATATTCCTTTGTAAAAGCTACTTGATATTATTAAAAGGTTAAAGGAAACTGGGAGATGTTACTTATGGGATTCTAAATTAGAGGTAATACAGCAAGAGAGGTATCAAGTTGGTGGAAAAGATAGCCACAGTTCAGATGCAATAAGCCTTACTCTGAAAGAGTGAGGTCAGGATCAACCATGTTATAATTGCAAAAAAAAAATAAACTTACCCTTTTACAGATAGATTTTAAAAAAATCTATTATGTAATAGACATTTTCTTAAAATCCTACCTTTATGTTTTGTGATTTCAGATATTATGAAGAACTTTATTTAAAGGTTTCCTAGAGATTTCATTGTAAAACAATGGATTATAAATAGAAAAGCAAGATAGTTTTTGAGGGCACTCAAGGAGATCACATTAGACCAACCTTTTGACAATAGAACAAAAATTACAACACTTTATAAAACCAGAGGGTCAAATGGCTTTTATTAAATTAAAATCAAATGCCTTTGAAATATCAACTCCCAACATCCTTACAAATATTTTTTTTTCTCATTCTATTTTTTTTATTAAAGCTTTTAATTGGTATAACATATGTATGGGTAGTTCGCCAGCATTGATCTTTACAAAGCTCTCCATTACAACTTTTACCCCCAGTCCCCTCCCCTCCCCTAGATGGGAGGAAGTCCACTACATGTCAATAATATTGAAATACTTGACAAGTTGTGCAAGAAAAATCCTATCTACAAGAAAAAAAAGAAAATCAGAGAAAGGCAACACAATGCAAGCAAACATCAATAGAGATCATGAAAATGTTATATTGTGGTCCGTATTTCATATATCCCTCTCTCTGGGTGTATATGGTTTTCTTCAGTGAACAATTGGAACTGGTTTGAGACAATTCTTTGTTGCAGAGAGCCATGTCCATCAGAATTGATCATGATGTAATATTGTTGTTTCTGTGTATAATGATTTCCTGGTTCTGCTCGTTTCACTCAGCATCACTTCATGCAAGTCTCTCCAGGCCTCTCTGAAATCGTCCTGCTGGTCGTTTCTTACAGAGCAATAATATAACATAACATTCATATACCACAACTTATTCAGCCACTCTCCAATTGATGGGCATCCACTCAGTTTCCAGTTTCTAGCCACTACAAAAAGGGCTGCCACAAACATTCTTCCACATGTGGGTCCCTTTCCCTCCTCTAAGATCTCTTTGGGATATAGGCCCAGTAGAAACACTGCTGGGTCAAAGGGTATGCACAGTTTGATAACTTTTTGAGCATAGCTCCAAGTTGCTCTCCAGAATGGTTGGTTGCATTCACAGTTCCACCAACAATGTATTAGTGTCCCAGTTTTCCCACATCCCTTCCAATATTCATCGTTATCTTTTCCTGTCATTTTAGCCAATATGACAGGTATGTAGTGGTACCTCAGAGTTGTCTTAATTTGCATTTCTCTGATCAATAGTGATTTGGAGCAACTTTTCACATGACTAGAGATGGTTTTAATTTCATCATCTGAAAATTGTCTGTTCATATCCCTTGACCACTTATCTATTGAAGAGTGGCTTGAATTCTTATATATATGAGAATTCTCTATATATTTTCAAAATGAGGCCTTTATCAGAATCATTAAATGTAAAGACAATTTCCCAATTTGATGCTTCCCTCCTAATCTTCTCTGCATTTGTTTTGTTTGTAGAGAAACTTTTTAACTTATATAATCAAAATTATCCATCTGGTGTTCAATTAGGAGTTTCTGATCTTCTTTGGACATAAATTTATTCCATCTCCACAGGTCTGAGAGGTAAACTATATAGTATGTTCCTCTAATTTGCTTACAAAATCACTCTTTATATCTAGATTTTGAATCCATTTAGATCTTATCTTGGTATGTGGTGTTAGGTACGGGTCAAGCCCTAATTTCTTCCACACTAGTGTCCAATTTTCCCAGCAGTTTTTGCCCAATAGTGAGTACTTATCCCAAAAGCTGGGGTCTTTGAATTTATCAAACACTAAATTGTTAAGGTTATTGCCTAGATTGTCCTGATAACCTATCCTGTGCCACTGATCGACTGCTCTATTTCTTAGCCAGTGCCAAAGGGTTTTGATGACCGCTGCTTTATAATATAGTTTTAGATCTGGTACAGCAAGGTCACCTTCATCTGCCTTTTTTTTCATTAATCCCCTTGAAATCCTTGACCTTTTGTTCTTCCAAATGAACTTTGCTACTATTTTTTCTAGATTTGTAAAATCATTTCTTGGGAGTTTGATTGGTATGGCACTAAATAAGTAGATTAGTTTGGGTAGTTTTGTCATTTTTATTATGTTCGCTCTGCATACCCATGAGCACTTAATGTTTTTCCAATTGATTAGGTCTGATTTTATTTGGGTGGCAAGTGTTTTGTAGTTTTTTTCGTATAGATTCTGACTTTTCCTTGGCAGATAGATTCCCAAATATTTTATCCTATCATCTGCTATTTGGAATGGAATTTCTTTTTGTATCTCTTGCTGCTGAACTTTGTTGGTAATATATAAAAATGCTAATGATGTATGTGGATTAATTTTGAATCCTGCCACTTTGCTAAAGTTGTGAATTGTTTCTAGTAGTTTTTTAGTTGAGTCTCTAGGGTTCTCTAAGTATACCATCATGTCATCTGCAAAGAGTGATAACTTGGTTTCTTCATTACCTACTCTGATTCCTTTTATCTTTTTTCTTCTCTCAGTGCTAAAGCTAACATTTCTAATACAACATTAAATAGTAATGGTGACAGTGGGCAGCTTGTTTCACTCTTGATCTTATTGGGAATGGTTCTAGTTTGTCTCCATTACATATGATGCTTGCTGATGGTTTTAAATAGATGCTACTGATTATTTTAAAGAAAAGCCCATTTATTCCTATACTCTCTAGTGTTTTTAATAAGAAAGGGTGTTGGATTTTATCAAATGCTTTTTCTGCATCTATTGAGATAATCATATGGCTTTTGTTAGTTTGGTTATTAATATAATTATTTATGCTGATAGTTGTCCTAATATTGAACCAGCCCTGCATCCCTGGTATAAATCCTACTTGGTCATAGTGTACTGTCCTGGGGATGACTTTCTGTAATCTCATTGCTAATATCTTATTTAAAATTTTTGCATCAATATTCATTAGGGAAATTGGTCTATAGTTTTCTTTCTCTGTTTTCACCCTACCTGGTTTAGCTATCAGCACCATATCAGTCTCATAAAAGGAATTTGTCAGTATACCTTCTGTCCCTATTTTCTCAAATAGTTTGTGTAGTATTGGAATTAATTGTTTTTTGAATGTTTGGTAGAATTCACATGTACATCCATCTGGCCCTGGAGATTTTTTCTTAGGGAGTTGGTTAATAGCTTGTTCTATTTCTTTTTCTAATATGGGGCTATTTAAATAATTTATACCTTCTTCTGTTAACCTGGGCAATCTATATTTTTGTAGATATTCCTCCATTTCATTTAGATTATCAAACTTACTGGCATAAAGTTGGGCAAAGTAACTCCTAATTATTGCTCTAATTTCCTCTTCATTGGAAGAAAGTTCTCCCTTATCATTCTTGAGACTAACAATTTGATTTTCCTCTTTTCTTTTTCTTATCAAATTAACTAAAGGCTTATCTATTTTGTTGGTTCATAGAACCAACTGTTAGTTTTATTTATTAACTCAATAGTTTTCTTATTTTCAATTTTATTAATTTCTCCTTTTACTTTTAGAATTTCCAATTTGGTATTTAATTGAGGGTTTTTAATTTGTTCTTTTTCTAGTTTTTTTAATAATAAGCCCAATTCATTGATCTTTTCTTTCTCTATTTTATGCAAGTAAGCATCTAGAGATATAAAATTGCACCTAATAACTGCTTTGGCCATATCCCACAAATTTTGGTATGTTGTCTCATTATTGTCATTTTCCTGGATGAAATCATTGATTGTGTCTATGATTTGCTCTTTCACCCATTCATTCTTCAGGATTAGATTATTTAATTTCCAATTAACTTTTGGTTTATTTTCTCCTGGCCTTATGTTGCATGTGATTTTTATTGCATCATGATCTGAAAAAGATGCATTTACTATTTCTTCCTTTCTGCATTTGATTTTGAGGTTTTTATGCCCTAACACATGGTCAATTTTTGTACAGGTTCCATGGACTGCTGAGAAAAAAGTAAACTCCCTACTGTCTCCATTCAACTGTCTTCATAGATCTATCATACCTAACTTTTCTAACAATTGGTTTATCTCCCTAGTTTTTTTCTTGTTTATTTGTGTTTTGATTTATCTAATTCTGAGAGAGCAAGGTTGAGATCCCCCACTAGTATAGTTTGGCTGTCTATTTCTTCTTGCATCTTTCTTAATTTCTCCCCTAGGAATTTGGATGCTATTGCACTTGGTCCTTATAGATTTAGTATTGATATTGCTACTTTATCTATGGTACCCTTTAATAAAATATAGTTTCCTTCCTTATCTCTTTTTATTAGATCTATCTTGGCTTTTACTTGATCTGAGATAAGGATTGCTACCCCGCCTTTTTTTTTGGTCACCTGAAGCATAATAGGTTCTGCTCCAGCCTTTTACCTTCATCCTATATGTGTCACTATGTTTTAGATGTGTTTCTTGTAGACAACATATTGTGGGATTCTGGTTTTTAATCCAATCTGATATCCACTTCCGCTTTATGGAACAGTTTATCCCATTCACATTCATAGTTAGAATAACTAATTCTTTATTTCCTGCCATTTTATTTACCCAAGTTATGTTTTTCCCTTTCCTTTCCCCTTTTTCCCTTCCCCACTCCTCAGTACTTTGCTTTTGATGACCCCCTCTCCCAAACTATCCACCACCCTTTAGATCCCCTCCCCCTTTTTTAACTCCTTTCCCCTGATTCTTCTATTTTTCCTTCTAATAGTTTATCCCTTTCTTTTTCCTCCTTTCCCTCCCAATTCCCTCTAGCAACAGACAAGTTTCTATGTGAAATCAAGTGTCTGATATACACTTTTAAAACTCAACCTGATGAGAGTAAGATTTACACAATGCTCATCTCCCTCCCGTCTTTCTCTCAATTATATTAGATTTTCTTTGCCTCTTCAAGAGATTTTACCTTGTTTTTACCTCCTTTTTTTAGATCTTATTTTACCACTTTTTCCCTCTTTTCCCCAGTATGACAACCTTTCCCCCTATAGTTTTCTTTTTCATATTATCAAAGTAATATCTAGTTAATTATACCCCCAAACTTTAAGTATCCCCATAGTAGAAATAACGTTCTCAAGAGTCCTTTCCTTTTTACCTTTTTATGCTTCTCTTGAGTTCTGTGTTTGGAGGTCAAATTTTTTTGTTCAAATCTGTTCTTTTCATTAGAAATAGGTGAAATTCACCTATATCAGTGAATGACCACCTTCTTCCCTGGAGGATAATGCTCATCCCAGCTGGATAGGTTATTCTTGGCTGTAATCCAAGTTCCTTTGCCTTTTGGAATATCTGGTTCCAGTCCCTTCGATCCTTCAATGTGGAGGCTGACAGATGGTGTGTGATTCTAATTATTGATCCTCGGTATTTGAATTGTTTCTTTCTAGCTGCTAGCAGAATCTTTTCCTTGGTGCGATAGTCCTGAAATTTAGCCACGATATATCTTGGGGTTTTAATTTTGGGGTCTCTTTCAGGAGGTGATCGGTGAATTCTTTCAATGGTGATTTTGCCTTCTGATTCTACAATCTTAGGGCAGTTTTCTTTCAGGATTTCCTGGAAGATAGTGTTTAGATTCTTTTTTTCATCATGGCTTTCAGGAAGTCCAATAATCCTTAGATTGTCTCTCCTAGATCTATTTTCCAAGTCAGTTGTTTTTCCTAGGGGATATTTCATATTTTCTTCTAATTTTTCATTTTTTTTTGTTTTTGTTTGACTGATTCTTGAAGTCTTATTGAGTCATTCAATTGTATTTGTTCAATTCTTATTTTTAAAGTGTTGTTTTCTTCAGTTACCTTTTTAAGCTCCTTTTGTAACTGGCCAATTGAACTTTTTTGTTCATTGCACTCTTTTTCCACTTCACTAATTTTGTTTTTCATTCCTTTAATCTCTTTTTTCTTGTCTTATTGCCAAGGCTAGCATTTCTAATACAATATTGAACAGTAATGGTGATAGTGGACAACCTTGTTTCACCCCTGATCTTATTGGGAATGGTTCCAGTTTATCACCATTACATATGATGCTAGCTAATGGTTTTAAATAGATGCTACCGACTATTTTAAGGAAAAGTCCATTAATTCCTATACTCTCTAATGTTTTTAATAGGAATGGATGTTGGATTTTATCAAATGCTTTTTCTGCATCTATTGAGATTATCATATGGTTTTTGTTAGTTTGGTTATTAATATAGTCAATTATGTTAATAGTTTTCCTAATATTGAACCATCCCTGCATTCCTGGTATAAATCCTACTTGGTCATGGTGTATTATTCTAGGAATGATTTTCTGTAATCTCTTTGCTAATATTTTATTTAAGATTTTTGCATCAATATTCATTAAGGAGATTGGTCTATAATTTTCTTTCTCTGTTTTTGTTTTACCTGGTTTAGGTATCAGTACCATGTCTGTATCATAAAAAGAGTTTGGTAG
>JAJPUD010004910.1:156300-178441 GCA_023553655.1 Myrmecobius fasciatus | reverse complement strand
AAAAATTAAAGGGTGAGAAAGGAATGCATTGCAGAAAAGAAAAGGGAAAAGAATGATGTAAATTATCTACATAAAAGAATCAAGAAAGTTATTATACTTCAGGGGAAGATTGGGGGGGGAGACAAGGAACGCTTGAACTTTACTCTCATAGGAATTGACTCAAAGAGGGAATAACATACATATTCAATTGTATATAGAAATCTATCTTACCCTACAAGAAAGTAGGGGGAGAAAAAGATGGAAAGGGGAAGGGGGAATGCTCACAGAAGAGTGAGTCGATTTGGGGAGACAATAGTCAAAAACAAAATTTTTGAGGAAGAACAGGGTGAAAAAAGAGAAAGAATAGAATAAATGGGGGGAGGAAATAGGATAGAAGGAAATATAATCGGCAATCATAACTATGAAAACAGTTTTGAAGCAAGTTTCTCTGATAAAGACCTCATCTCTCAAATATATAGAAAAAGAAATCAAATTTAGAAAAATATGAGCCGGGGCAGCTAGGTGGCGCAGTGGATAGAGCACCAGCCCTGAAATCAGGAGGACCTGGGTTCAAATCCGATCTCAGACACTTAACATTCCCTACCTGTGTGACCTTGATCAAGTCACTTAACCCCAATTGCCTCAGCAAAAAAAAAAATAAATAAAACTAAAGCAAAAAAAATAAATATATAAAATGAATATCAGGGGCAGCTACGTGGCACTAGAGTACCAGCCCTGAAGTCAGGAGGACCTGAGTTCAAATGTGACCTCAGACACTTAAACACTTCCTAGTTGTGTGACCCTGGGCAAGTCACTTAACCCCAATTGCCTCAGCAAAAAAAAAAAAGTTAAAAGAAATTATAATTAAATAAGAAAATACTTTTCAAAAATAAGAGTTGAATTTTGGCAATGCTGTTTAAAAGAAAGAATAAAGGCAATCTGCCTACTGAATCTTCAGAGAACCCGACAAAGATCAGCAACAATGCACAAGCATTTTTCCCTCTAGCAATACATATTATGTTGAAGCCTTTTTAATGTGAATGTTTTCCTTCTTAGCCAAGAGAAGTCAAGCAAGGACAGGCATAAAGGGCCAGACCAAAAACCAGCTGCAAAAGAAGGGCAAGTACCTTCCCACCAGGAACGGGGACAATAGGAAACCACTGAAGTGTGCCAAGGAGAAGGAGGAAATGATCCTACCTGCTTTAGGAAAATGGCTCTGGCAGCGGAGGGGAGGCCGGGAGACAATCACAAGGCTTTTGCCCAAGTGACAGGGGCCTGAAGCCTGAACTAGAGTGTCTTTGTAAGCAGAAAAATGGATGTGGGAAATGTTAAACCGAGGCAGCGTACACAAAAACGAGAAAACACACGCCCTGAACTCACAGCACCCAACCTTGGTGCAGGAGAAGAAACAATCAAAGGCTCAGAGGTGGAAGTCTACGGGTTCTGGGGCTGATACACGGTCCTGCCCTTCAGGTAAGCAGGGAGGGAGGGAGATCCCGGGAAGTCCCCACTTCACAACAAAGAGCCAACAAAACTTCTCAGACCGAGTGTGCCCCAGATCTTACCAAGCTTTTCTTCAGCCTCCACATATCCCCGCGCCCAATGTACTGGTCCTTAAAAGTGAGTTCCACTAGGTCAAGAGTCACCTCCTGAAAGAGACAGAGGGGGTTCAGTCTCACTCCCATCCCGGGCTCATCCATGTACTCTGATGAAGCATGTCCCCCACGGGGGCTCCGTGCCCAATAACCAGCCACTAAGAGGAAGGCCACACGGCCTCTGCCCACCAGGACGTCCCATCTCCAGCGGGCTTTGGGATGCCACAGAAGGAGCTGGGAAATACCCAAGGCCAAGGAGAGTAAGGGAAGCCAGAGTAAATGGGCCAAGATGCTCCTGCAGTCACTCTCCAACACAGGCACCAAAACTGCTTCCGGTGAGGGCAACTTTAGGAGCACAAAGGGAGGAGCCCAAAGATGCACTGGGAGGAATGGGAGATGCCACAAAACTGGGCAGACACAGGGAGAGAAGGGGGAGCTGGGCAGAGGCTGGCAGTGACAGCCAAGAGCAGAGGAAGCTCTCCTGCAAGAGCGCGTGCTGGCAGGGCTCAGACTGGACAGAGGCTGGCACAGAGGGCACCCACAGAGGGCTGGTAGGCAGCTAATGCAGGGGACAAGGAGAGAAGAAGAGGGACTTCAATGTGGGGAGGGGCGGCCGAGACACCGCTGACACAGGGCACAGAGAGGGAAGGCGAACCACACAGTGGGAGTTCTCTTGCCAAGGAGAATCATCCTGAGGATCAAGGGAACAGAAGAAAAATGACCCAGAGGACCCAGGAGGAAACAGAGAAGAAGGATGGGGAAGGGCACAAGCAGAGAGAGTCCTTTTAATTATTGCCTGGATAATGCCAGGAAAACTTTTTAAATAGAGGCAGCTGCGAGACGCAGGGGATAGAGCCCCAGCCCTGAAGTCGGGAGGATCTGAGTTCAAATGTGACCTCAGACACGTAACACTGTGTGACCCTGGGCAAGTCACTTAACCCCACTTGCTTCGAGGGGGGTGGAGGGGACACTTTTTAAATACCAGCTCAGAGAGCAGCAAAGGCTTGGCTTCTTAGGGACAGCCGAGCCCTGTGGTGGCCAAAGCTGACGCTCCCCACCCCCCAACGTGGTCACGGCAATAAGGGAACTCCCACCGACCACTTCCGTGGGCTAGTGGCAACTTTACATGATTCCCTAACATAGCCATCACTTCAAGGGTGAGAGTTCAAATACATGCAGCCAGTGGGGGAGGGGGAGAAAGACCCCCCCCCGCTCACATGGTTCTCCCAGTTTTTGCTTCTGTGCCTACTGAAATGTTGGTGCTTGTGGTCCCTCAAGTTCAAAACGAAAATTACAATTCAGCAAACAATCCAAGATAAGGCGGGAATAAGAGTAAGGGTCTAGCTGGGGGCGGAGCAGCTGCATCATTCTCCCTGCTCTTGGAAAGGAGGGGAAGGCTGCCCGGACAGCGGGTCCTGGCCCCAAAGGTGGCCAGACGAGGAGCTCTGCCCTCTGGGGGAGCCCTCGCCCCAGACCAGCTCCTCGTAGGGACAGCCAGCTGTGTATGGGCAAAGCCCTGTGGCTGAGGGGAGCATGGGGGCTCCAGAGGAGGGCATTCACCGGGCTGGGTCCTGTCCTGGTTGGAGAGCTAGAGCCAAAGGGCATTGGTTCCGGGACGCGGTAAGCTGGGCAGGAGGCCCTGGTCACTGAGCGCTCGGGCCATCTCCAGCTCAGCCCCGATGCCCCTGAGCTGGCCCTGATCCCAGCCGGGCAACATCTCTATCGATGGCAAATGGCCTCCAATGTACAGAAGATACCAAGGACAGCTCAGACACTGCAGGGGAGTCGGGTTCCACAGTCGGAACTTTAAGCCAAACTCAGTACGATGGAAGCAATGGGTCAGGTCTCACACTCGCTTTCAAAAAGCAACTTCACAAAGAGAGGGCAGAGCTGGAGGGGAGGGAGATGTGGCCAGACAGTGGCTTCTCTGGAAAAAAGAGCAGGAGGTTTTAGGGGACCACAAGCTCAGTCTGAAGCAGCCATGTGACCGGTGGTTGTTCCATTGTTTAAGTCATGTTCGATTCTCTATGACCCCCTTTGGGATTTTCTGGGCAAAGGTACTGAAGCAGTTAGTCATTTCCTTCTCCCGCTCATTTGACAGATGAGGAAACTGAGGCAAGCAGGGATGAGGGATGGACAAAAAAGCTCCAGCACTGGGCAAGATTCTCAGGGGAAGAGAACCGAGGGGTTCAGTGTCCCCTGCACCTGGTCGGCCTGTACTCAGACACTGTTCAAACCTAGCACTGAGGCAATGGTGGAAGAACCGGAGAAAGGGGACGTGAGCAAGGTAAGACAGCTGCCTTCAAGGGTCTGAAGGGCCAACATGGGAGAGAGAAGTGGGGACTGTTTGGCCCCAGGCAGACTCAGCGTGGGAAGAATCTGCAGGGCAGGTGTGGGCTTGAAACAAGAACAAGATCCTCATAAAGCTGTCCCAAGATGAAAGGGGCGCCTCCCAGGCACTGTGCCCCCTCACCAGCGTCCCACAGCAGGCTGACCAGTCACAGCTTGACCGGCTAAGGAGGCTGTGCAGGAAAGGCCCTAGGACTTCTTCTCTAAGGCGCAGGGATCCAGATCCCAGGGCCTCGACACAATCCAGGTCAGGACCAAGGTTCTGTCCCAGCCTGACAGTTCCGTGACACTGGAACACGGGCTCTATTTCTGCCTTTAAAATGTCATGGGGAACAGAATGAAAATGTTCAGAAGAGAGTAAGTGTGCATGGAGCACTTCCAAAGTAATAGTGGTGGCCCAGAGAGGCTGAACAATCAAGAAGCCCAGGTCACCCAGGGAGGGACACTCTCTGCCCAAGGACACACCACAGCCACTTGCGGGGCCTCAGTTGCCTCCTCTGTAATCCCGGAGCCTACTTCACCAACCCCCTGCCTCTGGACAGGGAATGACAATGTTCACACCCACAGCCACCCCACACTCACACTCACACTCACCTTTTTCAGGGCTGTGGTCTTAATGCTGGGGGGGAGGGGAAGATAAAAGGGGCCTCCAAACTCCCACAAACAGCTCAAATCCTAACCAAGACATACCTTGGGGTCGACGACATTCACAAAGACGTCCTGATAAGGTCTCAGCCGGAACACCTGAGTGACCGTCTGGTCCACACTGATGGTTTCTGGAAGAAGGAAGCCAGTCAGAGACCACAATCGGCAGGACTGAGCCGCTTAGCTGCCAAACACGTACCTGCTCTCCCGGCCAGATTTACCAATATCACAAAACAAACTTTTCAAGAGATCCAAGTTTTCAAAAATAAGGAACGACTAAAGAAGATCACAGGGGGATTTTCGTGCATTGTTTAAAAAAATCTTCCCAAAAGGGAAACGGGAAGCCTGAGGGTAAATGCCCTCCCACCTTTCAGTTTCTCTGGTCTCCAACTCGGTTTAAATTTCCCCTTCTGTAGGAGGCTTCCCTGACACCCCACTATTAGCCCCTTCCTCTCTAAGATATGTAGGAAGCATCTTTAAATTACATCTTGTATGTATGCCGTTGTTCACGCATTATCTCCCTCATTAGAATGAGACCTTTGGGATCAATGGAAAAAATTTGAAGGAAGGTGCTCAAGAAGTTCCATAAAGTGGAGACCAGGAAAACAAGGTGGTCCTGGCTAAGCAAGGGAGCAGTGGATCAGTGGAATAGAACAGGTACACAATACACAATAGTAAATGACCGCAATAATCTAGTTTGATAAATCCCAAAACCTAAGCTTTTAGGACAAAAACTCACCCTCTGACAAAAACTGCTTGGAAAACTAGAAAGTAGTTTGGCAGAAATTCAGTATAGATCAAAATCTTACACCATATACCAAGTTAAGGTCAAAATGGATGCATAATTTAGACATAGCGGTGATGAGACAAGAAAATTAGGGAAGTATGGAAAAATGTACCTATCAGAACTATGGGTAAGGGAAGAGTATATAACCAAACAAGAAACAGAGGAGATTACAGATGTAAAAGTAATTTTTACATGAAATCAAAGAGGTTTTGCACAAACAAAATTAATGCAGCCAAGGAAAGGGGGAAGAAAATATTTAAGCAAGTTTTTCCCAGAAAGACCTCATTTCTCAAATTTTGTTAATTTTAATTTTTTTTCCTCTTCACAAATATTTAGGGAGCTGAGCCAATTTATAAAAATAAGTGGTATTACCCAGTTGATAAATGGTCAAAGGATATGGATAGATAGTTTTCAGAAGAATCAAAGCTATCAACAGTCAGATGAAAAATGGACATCTCCGGCTGAAGGTCCCATTTGAATCTCCAAGTCAACATCTTCAAAACAAAACTCTTATTTCTTCCCAAACTCATCCTTTCTGAGATTCCTCATTTCTGTTGCTGGTATCACCCCATCCTTCCAGTCACCCATCTTGGAGTCCTGACTCTTCCTTTCCTTCAACTACAGTATTTACCATATTCACCTGACTCCCACAGTCTCTACCTTCCCTTCAGGTCCACATCACCTCTCCCTGGCATACCTACAACAGTCTCGATGAATTTCCTTCTCCTCCTCCCACAATCTCCTCTCTCCCCCGCCCCGGGCCAATCTATCTTCCAGATTTCTAATATTTAAATTTGAAAAAGACCTCATGGTCCTTCTAATCAAAGCCATGTCTGAAAAAGAATTCCCACTAAAGCCTTTTGGACCTCTAAGGACAAGTAGGGGACAAATAGCCAGGGCTGAAGGGCCTCCAGGGAGGCAGAACCCAGCACCTCCTGAGGCTCTTCCCTGCACTTTGGGATAGCTCTCATTGTGAGGAAGCCGGTCCTGCCACAAGGACTGAATTCACCACTTTTACTACTCCTGGTTCCAGTCTCTGTGACCCAACAGAATAAATCTTTTACAGACAATAATGGGGTCACCATGAAGTCTCGCCTCCTCCAAACTAAAATGCCTCCTTAAGGCAATCACCAATATTTATTTATAACTAAGTGCCAGGTACTCTGCTAAGCATGGAGAAGGGCCTGTCCTCAAGGAGCTTCCATCTCCCCGGGGGAGGTCACATGCACCTAAATAAACAGGTCGTCATTTCCAAGATGCAGCTGGAGGTAACCCCCCAAACAGCTAAGGGGACCCAGGGAGCCCTCTGAAGAGAGCACGTTCTTTCACAGAAGCTCATGCTACGTGATCCCGGACTTTTCAGCATCCTCTTACTGTCCTCCAGATGCTCTCCTGCTTATCAGTGTGGTTCCCAGATGGAGTCTGAACAGGGCAGGGCACAGCAGGTCTGCCCCCCTCCTCACCTCGCCCCCGACTCCTGGAGATGGAGCCTTTTAATGCAGTCTGAGAGCAAATCAGCCGCCATGACTGCCGCATCAATATTAATATCAATATCAATATTAAGCCTGTGGTTCCCTAAAAACCCAGTCAGTGCTGAATGTTACAAGAAGGCAGGGATTCTAAAAGGCAAAACAAAGGAGAGGGACCCCCAAATGAGGGAGACGGCCAGGGCAAAGGCACAGAAATACATGAGGATGGATGAAGGAACGAATGAATAAGCAGTTATTAAGTGTTTACTGTGTGCTGAGCACTGAGAATGCCAACAGATAAGTCAGACAGTCCCCGCTCTCAAGGAGCTCCCATTCTGATGGAGCAGACAGCGCAGCTAGAAGGCTTCAGCTCCAAGTGGGATGGAAAGGTCCACGGTCCTTAGGGGCAGCAGCAGAGCAGATGGCACAGCTTCTTCTTCCAGGTCATTTCCACAGGTACATCCTATCAGTTTCTGGTGTCAAACATTTGCCAGGGCCGGGGACTTGGAGACTAAGAACTGACTCTTCAGGGGCTGTGGCAGCTAAGGAGCTTGGGGCTGCAGCCCCAGCAGAAGCAGCTGCAAGGTCTCACCTTCCATGGGGGTTGTTTCCTGATGGAAGGAAGACCAGTGCCCTGGGGAGCACTGCTACCCTGGAGGTTCCTGGCAGGGGCTGGTCAGTGACTATTGCTGATAGAAGAAGGACCAGTACTCTGGGGAGCACTGCTCTCCTGGGAGCTCCTGGTAGGGGCCAGTCAGTGACTGTTCATGGTGGAAGGAGGACCAGTGCTCCGGGGAACACTGATATCCCAGGGAGCTCCTGGTAGGGGCTGGTCAGTGACTAAGGCTGATAGTGGACAGGATCCTGGCCCCTTTTCCACAGGGATTGTTCCTCTCAACAATATGTGAGTGGTCCAGGCTGGAAGTAGGTCCAGTGGTCTGAAGCCCTTCTGTTCCCAGTGGTCTACCTGGAGAGCGTCAGGGAGGTAGTAGTCAAGGTGGTTGTGACCTGCCTGGTACATGGTACCCGGCCCCCATCTGTCTGTCTGTCTGTCTCTTCCAGGGCTTTGTGGTTTCAGTGGAGCTGGCTCACCATTCCTGGCCATGGGGGGCAATGGCTGGCTGGTCCTTGGTCTACAAGGGCCCCTTCCCTAAATGCTGGAGCATCCCATGTGAGAGTGAGAAGGCAAATGGGATTCAATTCCAGGTCTGGGGCAAGGGAGTAATGGATGAGACAGCAACGGGCCAAGTTGTAAAGAGCTTTAAATGGCAAGTGGAGGAGTTTATATCGGTGCCTCAAGACAGAAGGCAGCCGCTGGGATTTCCCAAGTGGGGGGTCACCTGCTCAGACCTGCACTGGGGCAACGGGGTGAAGTCAGGGAGAGGCAGCAAGCACTATTACGACAGACCGGGCGAGAATCAAGAAGGCCAGAACGCAGGCGGCTGCTGGGGGAGTGCAGACAAGCGGGAGCAACAGGACAGATGGTGTGCGGAAGAATGACGAGACTTGACACTGTCTGTACGGGAGTGAGGGGCTGAGAATGATACACTGCAGATTTGGGGGGGCCGGGGGGGAAGCTAGAAAGGCCACCAGAGGCCCCTGAGTCCAATTTTCTAGTCTGAAAAAGTGAGCAAGCTAAGGAAGAGAAGGGAAGGGACTTGGCTGAGTCCCTCAGCTAGTTAATGTCTGAGGTTAGACTTGAACCCGTCTCTTCCGTACTCCAGGTTCATAAGCTCCCCCCTACACTCCCCCAGAGGCTGGCAGAGTCCGTCACAATCCGGCTGAGAATGTCCTGTCTCCTCTCCGAATCCCTGGTTTCTTTCACTACTTAATCACAATTAAATACAATATAGAGAATGAATGTGGATCAAAGCACAGTATTTTCACCTTTTGTTGTTTTTGTTTGCTTGTTTTTTTTTTCTTTCTTGTGCTTTTTTTTCCCCTTTTGATCTATTTTTTCTTGCGTAGGATGATGAACACGGAAATATTTTTAGAAGAATTGCACATGTTTGACCCATATTGGATTGCTTGCTGTCCAGGGGAGGTGGAAGGACAGGGCAAGGGAGGAGAAAAATTGGAACACAAGGTTTTGCAGGAGAAAGCTGAAAATTATCTATACGTGTTTTGAAAATAAAAAGCTTTAATAATAATTAAAAAAAGAAAACCATCCTTGTATGTATTTGGAAAAATAAAATATGAGTAAAAATACAATTTAAAAAAATTACTTAAGAATTTATTCTTTTAGTGCATCTGTCTTGTCTTCTCCGCCTCCCCTACCCTGAACCTCCAGGATCCCCTCCCCAAACAACTTTTGTATCTGCGCTCATTCAGTCCTGACTCAGTGACCTCATTTGGAATTTTCATGGAAAGATGCTGGAATGGCTTACCATTTCCTTCTCCATTTTACAGATGAGGAAACTGAGGAAAATAAAGTAAAGTGACTTGCCCAGGAACACGTATGGCTTGTGTCTGAAGCTGGATTTGACTCAGGAAAAGAAGCCTTCCTGACTCCAAGCCCACGGCACCATCTAGCAGACAATTTGTACGACTGTATGTATAGCTATAGTCTTCTCCAGTAGAATATAAGCTCCCTGAGGGCAGGGCCCATTTCACTTTTGTCTTGGTATCTCTGACAGTGGCTGGCCCAATGTAAACATGTAATAAAAGCTTGTTGATTCATTAACTGACTGGAAGAGGGGTTGTTTTGTGGGGGATAAAATGAATTGTTTTGGAGGTGCTCCTCTGAGATCACCACAGGCCATCCAGTCAGTTACTCATGACTAAAACTCAGGAAGAAGCCGAGGTGTGTTCTTTTTTTTTTTCCCCCTGAGGTAATTAGGGTTAAGTGACTTGCCCAAGATCACACAGCTAGGAAATGTTAAGTGTCTGAGACCAGATTTGAACTCAGGTTGAGGTGTGTTCTTCACCAAGATGACAACTGAATCCAGGTACGCCAGTAAGATTACCAAGGCCGAGAGAGATACACCCAAAGGCAGTGATTGGGATAGACGTGAAGAGCCAGACAAGCAAACTGAGGAGTGAGTGGTCAGAAAGCTAGGAGAAACCAGTCCCAGCAGACCCCGGAAGGAGAGAGCATCTCGAAGGACTGGGTGGTCACCAGTGCTGGATGCTACAGAGACTAACACTACTGTGCTCAGAAATGAAGAGACAGGGCATCTAGGTGGCGCAGTAGATAGAGCACCAGCCCTGAAGTCAGGAGGACCCGAGTTCAAATTTGATCTCAGACACTTAACGTTCCCTAGCTGTGTGACTCTGGGCAAGTCACTTAACCTCAATTGCCTCAGCAAAAAGCAAAAAAAAAAAAAAAAAAAAAAAAAAAAAAAAATGAAGAGACAGCTTCAGAGAAACCCAGGAAGATTTATATGAACTAAAGCAGAGTCAAGGGAACAACTAGGTGATAGAGCGGCTAGAGCCCTGGAGCCGAGTTCAAATGGCGTCAGACACTTTGTTAGCTGGTTTGTCTCCACTTCCTCCCCTATAAAAAGAAGACAACCACGGCCCCTCCCACTCCCAAGGTCACTGTGAGGACTAAATGAGATAAAATTTATAGAGATTTGCACATTTTAAAGCTCTGCAGAAAGGCTAGCCATTAGTATTTTTTTTTAATTAAAGCTTTTTTATTTTCAAAATACGTGTATGGAAAATCTTCACCATTCACCCTTGCAAAACCTTGTGTTCCATTTTTTTTCTCCCTCCCTTCCCCCCAATTTCCTCCTGTAGAAAACAAGTAATCCAATATATGTTAACCATGTGCAATTCTTCTAGGCTCATTTCCACACTTATCACCGTGCACGAGAAAAATCAGATCAAAAAGGGAAAAAATGAGGAAAAAAAACAACAACAAAAAGAGTGGAAATTCTATGTTGTGGTCCACACTCAGACCTCTCTCTGGGCGCGAATTAGCCGTTATCATTCAGGACAATTTACACTACATCAATATCGCCAAATGACGGAAGATAAGACGAATGTAAACTAAACCACAAGCATCGACAAAGATGCCAGAAAATGGGAACAATCGATGGCAAAGGGCTGGGGGAAGACAGGCTTGGCCCAGCTGCCGGGGGAGCAGCAAACTGGCTTGGAATTACGCAAGAAAAATGAGGAAATCGCCCATCCTCTTGGGCTTGGCGAGCCCATGCCGGAGATTCTGCAAGGTCAATGGCAGAGAGACGAAGGTTCACCACGCAGGAAAATACTGGGAGCAGCACTTCTGGGGTGGCGCTTGTCCCTTGTTCTCAGAAAGGACCAAAGTGACGTCGCCGTGTTGGGGTCAAAGTCCCGGGCGTCTAGTGTGGTCGAGGAGACCAATGAAAGCTCAGAAGGTTTACTACAGATCAGCTATAAATAATCCAAATAAATATTTGCCCATCTCCTGTTTCCTCTGAGCTCCTGCTTCCCTCGTAGAGCACGGCGCCTTCTTTGAGACGGGCGGTCCATGCCGGGAGGTCCTAGGCAAATCTGGAAAATCTCTCTGGGCTGCTTTTTCTGACCTCGGCGAGAGGGCCTGTGTATTGTGCATCCTTCTTTTCGGCCTCAGGTCCCTCTCTGTGTCATTAAAGACGGGACTCAAGAACCATCTTCTCCATGAAACCTCTTCCTCCCAAAGCTCATATTTAGAGGAAGTGATCCACAGGAACTTTGGGCTGAACCAGTCTGAACTCTGCCTGAATCAGGCCTCTCCCAACCTCCCCGCCACCAGCCCCTGTGGGCACCCAAGCTGCCCGCGCCTTCTCTGGGCATGGATTTGTATCTCCAAGGCTCAGCACAGACCTGGCCCACAATAATGGGCATTTCTCTGGGGCAGCCCAATCAGACTCAAATGCTCCCATTTTTCGAGCTTTCCCCCCAAACTTGCCAAGTCCCGGAGGCTGCAGCCTCGGTATACTCCCTTTTACAGATCCCAGGCAGTCTCCGGAGGCTTCAGGACCCACCAGGAGGAGCGGCCAAGGGCACGACCATGCTTTGTTTCATGTAGTTCCCAGCTAACTCGGACACGAGCAGAAATGCAGGGCCCAGCCGACCCTTGCTCTGAGCATCCCACCAAACCTCCCAAATGCACAGGGTCCGAGGACAGGGGAGGAGGCTAGCTCACCTTTCTGCAGGTCTTCTTTAAGCGACTTCACCTGCAAAAGCAGAGGGCTGGAAAGGAAAGGGACAGAAGAACTCAGACATGTCCTGCCAGAGCCTCTGGCCCTCCTGGCACGAGGATCCCACCAACACAGGAGCTGGGGGATCACAGGCCCCGGGCCAGAGGCCACTAGGGATTGTGGTGAATGGGCAGCTCGCGCCTGGGCTGCATGTCTCTGAGCCAGTCACTCCCTCCTGGACTGGAGCCCCAGGCTCCCCCAAATCACAGGCTCCTGATCCCAACATAGTCTTCCCCACATGAGTGACACAGGCAGATTCAAAGATGAGCCACGACTGGGGGGAAATCGCCCCAAGACTGCAGCTGCTCTGTGACTTAGAGGACACACCCAGCGAGTTGGAGCTCAATGCCAAGGTCACCCAGAGACAAGATTTGAAAGTGGGGCTGCTGTCTCCAGGCCAGCCCCTGCTCAGCAAGCCTCGTCACTCTTTTCATGATCAGGCACCTTCCCTGGAGCCCGCTGCACCCTTCACTCCCCACCAGTGCTCCAGCATCTGTGTTCTAGCACCTGAAGGCACTCCATAAATTACTCAATTGCCCACTTATTCCTTCCTTCCCTTTCTTCCTCCTTCCTTTCTTCCTTCTTTCCTTCCCTCTCTCTCTCCCCTCTTTCCTTCCCTTCCTTCCTTCCCTCTCTTCTTCCTTCCTTCCTTCCCTCTCTCCCTCCCTTCCTTGCCTCTCTCCCTCCCTTCCTTTCTTGCCTCCCTCCCTTCCCTTCCTTCCTTCCTTTCTTTCTCCCTTCCTTCCTTCCTTCCTTCCTCACCAGGACCTTAGTCAGAAGCATTACTGCCCCCATTTCACAGGTGAGCAAATGGACACTCGGCATCCTTTGGGCAGCCAGGGCCCGATGCTGGATTCCCACCCGGGTCTCCCAACCCCCAGAGTTCCAGAGCCAGCACCAACTCCCCAGCGTCCGGTGCTCTGCCAGTTGGCCCCAGAGCTTCCTGGAGACTCCCGACCGTCTTCAGACATTAATGATCCCATCTCAAGAGACCTCTGGGCAGCCACGGCATCCCCTCCCAAAGCTGGCGTGTCCTCGGGCCGTCCCCATCACGTGGGTACGCGGGGCCGCCCGACCCGAGGGAGCCCTCACCTGTACTCGTCGTTGGGGTGTGCGATCTCCACGATGTCCCCCAGCTTGATCTGGGGGAAGACTTTTGGATTCACCACAAGCTCGTCATCTGCAAGGCAAAGACAGGCGGCCCAAGTGAAACCCCAAGGGCCATGACAGGAAGCGTCTCCAAGGATGTCCCTCCCCCAGCCCTGGGAAGGGCTCTTCTTTTACAAGAAAGGAAGCTGAGGCTCAAAGAGGCCAGGGGTAAATGTGAGCATCGGGCCACAAGCCCTGACCTCCTGACCCTAACTACCTCCCACCAGGACCCCAAACACCCCATGAGCAGTCAATCCCATACGGCATTTTTAGGGCCTTGGGGGCTCTGGAGTCACCTCACTCAGCTTCCTTCTGCTCCTTAAGGGCAGAGCTGGGGACCCCAGGGGCCTGAGGAGCCCACCACAGAGCAGGAGGTCCAGCCCGCACCAGGGGCTCCCTGGTGCTTAGCACCCCCTCCTGGCTGCTCCCTGGCACCCAGCACCATGCCTGGCCCTGCTTCCTGGCTGAGGGACAGGGAAGGACCTGGTACATCTCCTATCTCTACCCACTCTTGGTGTGATGGGGAAGAGGAACAAGAGTTCCTTCACTTCCCTGAGGAGGTGATTGCACCCCAAGAGCACTAACTTTCTGGAGAAACTTCCTTTCTCCCCATGGGCCTTAAGCTTGAAAACCTCGTGGGAGATCGGGTCCAAACCTCATCTGTGCTGAACGGGTGGCGCCTCCCAAAATTTACCCTTAGGTGCCCATTGCTCACCAGGGGAAGCGAACAAAAGCATGGGAGTGGGAGGTGAAACCAAGGCAGCCAGGGGGTGGACAGAAAGGGGGCATCCTCTGCCTGAGTTCACATCCAGCCTCGGACCCTTCCTAGCTGGTGACCTTGGGCAAGTCCCTGCACCTTGTGTGCCTCAGTTTCCTTATCTGTAAAATGAGCCGGAGAAGAACACGGCCGACCCCTCTGGGGTCTCTGCCAAGCAGACCCTTATGGGATCATGAAGAGGCAAACACGACTGAACAACAAAAGGGACGAAATTCTGTGGCAGAACTCAGATTTAGGAAGACTTCTAGCCCAGCCCCTTTTCAAACCTCAGAGTGGGCCGGTGACTTGCCCAAGATCACACAGCGGCGAAATCTGGCATCGCAGCCACATCATGGGGTTGAAGCCAGGACTCGAGTTCTCGCCAACGTCCCCCGCCGCCCCAGCTGTTCTCCACACCCCAAAAACAAGCTACAAAGGACAAGGTTGTCCCCCAGCCTCAGAGTCATCGAGCTCATGGATCCTGGCACTGGCCAAGTTCTAGCCTCTCACTGGACAGAAGGAACCCAAAGAACAGGCAAGGGGCAAGACCAGCCTGATCCTGGCCCAGTGAGGCCCAGAGGCCAGGCCCCCCCCCACTCATCCCCTGGCTGCCTCTTGCCCCCAAACTAGCCAGATTCCATCCACTCCAAGAACCATTAACTAAGCACCAGAAACTGTGCTGGGGTAAGTCAAAAAGCACGAAGCACCTACTATGTGCCAGGTACTGTCATGGAGGTGAGTCATCAAACACTAAGCACCTACTATGTGCCAGTCATTGAGCTAAGTACTGAGGCTATAGAGAAAGGCCAAGGGCAGCCCTCACAGTCTAGTTGAGAGGAAGGAAAAGGAAGTATGGACAACTAAGGCCTTGGCAGGATGGCTTCTGGGAAAGGCTTCTGTCACAAGGTGGGAGGCAGAGGGGAGGAGGGAGGGAGAGCATTTCAAGCCTGGGGACAGCCAGAGTCTGGTCTTGTCCCACGGCTGCCACCAAACCCCAAGGTCCTCAGAATGGCAGGCCTGGGCTATGAGACTGAAAAGGCTGGGGAGGGGAGGGGGGGTTACCAGGGGCTCTAAAAGTCACAGGAAGGATCCTCGAGGTAATAGGGGCCAGTTACTGGAGGCCGCCAAAGTGCTGAGCTCAGACAGCTTGAGTGAGGAGAGGCGGAGGCAGGAAGACCAACCAGGAGGCAGCTGTAATACCCTTAGTGCAGGAAAAGGACTTGCCACAACATGCAAGTGAATGAGATTTAAGGAGGCAAGGACGCCTGCCTCATTTTCCCCTCCAGAGCCCCACAGGTCCAGTGGCCAGATACAGATCAGGACCATGGGCATGGCTCCGGATGCATCAGCCTCCTTAAGCTCAGGTCTCCAGCATGTCTCAGTGTGACTGAGGCAACACCCATTCAGTGCTTAAGGCTGGGTGGCAACTCATGTAAAAAATCTAGATTAATGAATAAATGAGTGAATGAATGAATGAATCTGGGAGGGGAAGACCCTCAGGGTTTCTGGCCACAATGACTGCTTACAATCAGAACCCAAACAGACCAAATGAGACTTGGGCTGGAACCTATGGGTGTCCAATGAGAATCAAATTGGTTTGGGGCAAGGTCTGGTCCTTAAGAAAGAAATCTAGCCAGTAAACCTCAAGCTAGCTTGGGAGGGTTCAATGGTGCAAAAGAGGGAAAAAAAGCTCTTGGGAGCATCTGAAGGTGAGTTACAAAGTTTAGCGACCCCAAGGGAACTGCAGGTGGGGGAGAAGGTGGAGCCAGGGAGGTTGAGGCCCTGGCACCCGGGCATCCAGAGGGAGGCCCAAAGCCTCCTTCCCCAGCCCAGGGATGCTCTCCCAGGAACTGGCCTAGATTAGCTGCTTAACCTCTCAGGGCCTCAAAGTACCTCCCACACAAGGCCCAAAGAGAGGAGGGAAGCAAAGCTCCGGTGAATTCAAAAGATTCTCCACCAAGAAGTTCTTGTCACATTGGGGAACCAGGAAAAAAACTCCAGTCCTCCCAACCCTTGGCCCCAGGGCCTTGGCCAATTCACAGGGACCTCAAAAGTTGCCCTGAGGTAGATTTCAGCACAGGTAATGTTCTAGGGTCACCCGATGGCAGGCCTTGCCCACACCCCATCCCCAAGTGCCAAGCAATGCTCACCACTGCCCCCAAAGCCCTTCTTGTGGATGACCAGTTTGTAGAGTTTGCTCGTCCTCATCTTGGCCCGGCGCTCTCTTCAACTCTTCCGAGCTGGGTGCAAAGAAATCATTGTGGCTCCCTGCCATCAAAACACAAAGAAACATCTGCAGAGTCAGTAGGTCTTTACTCACCAACAAAGCTGCCGGTCCAAAGAAATGGGATCCGGGAGAGGCGGACATTCGACTCAACCTACCCCAAGGGAGCAGAGAAGCTTAATCTAGCAAACTCATTCCTGCCAACTGGCTGCTGGATTGATTTTCCCAGAGGCCTCGGGCAAGGGAGGATTGGCGATGAAGGCAAGAGCTGCCATTTATGGTAGGAAGAGTCTGACACTGGGAAAAACTCCTATCAATAGCAGCCCATTTTCTGGAAGCAAAGAACCCGGAATGGTGGGTAGCCAAGGAATGGCTAATCAAATCATGACACGTGAATGAAACGGAATATTGCCGCGCTATTGCCAGGAATACAGAGAAGCAATGAAAGAACTGCAACAACTGACCCCAGCGCAAGCCAGCAGAGCCGAGAAAACCACATATACAGTGACAAGAGTGTACATGGGAAGATTATGGCCCACCAAAAAGTCAGAAAATCATGAGAAAACGAGAGAAAGGAGAGGACGCCCCCAGCCTGCCTCTATGCGACTGTGAGAGATCCAAGGGCATTGTGCATTCTGTACAGTTGCTGACTTTCTTGATCTACCGATCAGTTATAATGATTTTTCATCTTTTTTTCAGTCTTAAGAAATCATTATTTGTTATACAGAATGGCTTTCAGGGGCAAGAAAGGGAAAACTATAATGATATAAAAAATTAATTAAAATGTTTGGTTTTTGGGGTTTTTTTTTAGCATTTATTAAGGGTTTATTATGTGCAGGAAACAAGATAGGAGTCAGGGATCTAAAAACAAACAAAAATTAAACAGATTCTAACTTCAAGAAGCTCACATGCTAAAGTCAGTAAGCTTATTTTAAAATGATTCTTACATTTCTACTGGGCCTATATCCCAAAGAGATCTTAGAGGAGGGAAAGGGCCCCACCTGTGCAAGAATGTTTGTGGCAGCCCTTTTTGTAGTGGCTAGAAACTGGAAACTGAAGGGATGCCCATCAATTGGAGAATGGCTGAATAAATGATGGTATATGAATGTTATGGAATATTATTGCTCTGTAAGAAACGACCAGCAGGACGATTTCAGAGAGGCCTGGAGGGACTTGCATGAACTGATGCTGAGCGAAACGAGCAGAACCAGGAGATCATCATACACAGCAACAACAGTATTACATGATGATCAATTCTGATGGACATGGCTCTCTGCAACAAAGAATTGTCTCAAACCAGTTCCAATTGTTCACTGAAGAAAACCATATACACCCAGAGAGAGGGACATGAAATATGGACCACAACGTAACATTTTCATGTTCTCTATTGACATTTGCTTGCATTGTGTTGCCTTTCTCTGATTCTTTTTTTTTTCTTGTAGATAGGATTTTTCTTGCATAACTTCTCAAGCATTTCAACATTATTAACATGTAGTGGACTTCCTGCCATCTAGGGGAGGGGAGAGGATTGGGGGTAAAATTTGTAATGGAAAGCTTTGTAAAAATCAATGTTGGGGAACTACCCATATATATGTTATACAAATAAAAAGCTTTAATAAAATAAAATGATTCTTACAGAGGGAATGGATTTAAGATCTATTTACTGCCATAAAGGGAAAAAAAGTATCCTAATTAAAATTGTATTTTAGCAGTGGATAGAGCACCAGCCCTGAAGTCAGAGGACCTGAGTTCAAATCTGGCGTCAGACATTTCCTGGCTGTGTGACCCTGGGCAAGTCATTTAGCCCCAATTGCCTCAGCAATTAAAAAAATGTATTTTAAAAAACCATTCAAGCTTTTGAGTTGGAGTTGGGTGAAAGGAGCCCCAGTACTGACCCATGGGAGATGTGATCTGGAACAAGTCATTTCACTACCTGCAAACTTAGTCATCATCCCCTACACACACACACACACACACACACACACACACACACACACACACACACACATTTGTAAAAATAAGATAATAACTTTGCAAGTTCAGTTGCCGAGTTGTTGTGAAAAGAGATGAGACTGAAGTTCAGTATCTGGCAAACTACAAGTTATGACACCAAAATTTGTACTTGGTATTCTATTGGGACACATGGCCGGTCACAGGACTGAAAGCCCTGGATTCATGGCCTGATTCTTGGCCTGATTCTAACACACAATTGCAAGTCAGTCAGCCTGTGGCCAGGCAGCACTTTCAGATGTAAGCCCTGGGGCAGCTGCAAACTTGCTGGGGTGAAGGGGATTCCCTACTCTTACCTAAGTATGAGCCCCAGCCAAAAACCTTTTTTATAAAAATACATGAGGACATGTGCACGAATGTTTGTGGCAGCCCCTTTTGTAGTGGCAAGAAACTGGAAACTGAGTGGATGCCCATCAATTGGAGAGTGGCTGAATAAATTATGGTATATGAATGTTATGGAATATTATTGTTCTGTAAGAAACGACCAGCAGGACGATTTCAGAGAGGCCTGGAGAGACTTGGAGGAACTGATGCTGAGGGAAATGAGCAGAACCAGGAGATCATTGTACATAGCAACAACAATACTATATGACGATCAATTCTGATGGATATGGCTCTCTCCAACAATGAGATGTTTCAAACCAGTTCTAATTGTTCAATGATGAAGAAAGCCATCTACATCCAGGAAGAGGGATCCAAATGTGGATCACAACAAAGCATTTTCAGGCTTTCCGTTGATGTTTGCTTGCATTTTGTTTTCCTTCTCAGGTTTTTTTTTTCCTTGTAGATTCGATTTTTCTTGTGCAGCAAGATAACTGTATAAATATGTATACATATATTGGATTTGTCCTATAATTTAACATAATTAACATGTATTGGACTACCTGCCATCTAGGGGAGGGGATGGGGGAAGGAGAGAAAAAGGCTTTGCAGGGGTCAATGCTGAAAAATTACCCATACATGTGTTTTGCAAATAAAAAGCTTTTAAAAAAAATTGAAATAGATCAGAAAATTTAAAAAAAAAAAAAAAAAAACACATGAGGAACTCGGTTCCCAAGGCCCATCCACCATTGCTCTGTAATGCAGTCAAAATGACTGGGACACTCAGAGGGACTTCAGTGCCCAGCAGGTGTCACTGGCAGGGGAGTTTTGGAGGAAAGTCTTCTGACCACTCCTTAACCAAACTGGATCGTACAGACATATTATCATCATCACCTATCACATATTCCAGCAATCAGAGGAAGGAACACAGCCTAATGGAAAAAAACTGGGAAAAATCCACAGGAAGAGAAAGCAAGGCGGGGTCAAAAATCAGGGCTAAGAAGGAAATGTTCCCACTGTTCCCCTTCTCATCGATCCTGGAGGGATGGAAAAGGGACATCAGAGATCATAGACTGCAGGCCCCACATTTTACAAATGGCTCAACTGAGGTCCAGGAGGATCACATGGCCACCGGGTACCTGAGGCTGCATTTGAACTCAGGTCTTGGCTCCAAACCCAGGGGTCTTTCCAAGTCTATGCCTCTGGATGTTTCCTCTGAGACCAAGAGATAAGCTCTAACCATTAGCACCATAGTCAGAGCTGGAGCAACCAGGAGGTTCAGGAGCCTTAGCCCAGGGCCTGCGAGTTTTGATTGAATGTTTTCAGAATCGTGTTTCCATGTGCCCGGTTTTCTGGGCAATCCTACAATCTGATGTTGTCTTTATAGACTTGATCCTGGGCAGGGAGCCCTCGGCCTCACCAGACCCCCAGAGGGTCCCTGACATTTGTAAGAATCTCTCCCCTAGGAGGGGACGGCCAAGTGGCACAGGGGATAAAGGGCCAGGCCTGGAGGCAGGAAGACTCACCTTCCTGAGTCCAAAGTCAGCCTCAGACACTGACTGGCTGTGTGGCCCTGGGGAAGCCACTTCACCCTGTGTACCTCAGTTTCCCCCTCTGTAAAATGAGCTGGAGAAGGGGGCAGCTAGGTGGCGCAGTGGAGAGAGCACCAACCCTGAAGTCAGGAATACCTGAGTTCAAATCTGGTCTCAGACACTTAACATTCCCTAGCTGTGTGACCCTGGGCAAGTCACTTAACCTCAACTGCCTCAGCAAAAAGCAAAAAAAAAAAAAATGAGCTGGAGAAGGCAGCCGCTCCAGCCAAGAAAACCCCAAATGGGGTCCCAAGCACCAAACGCTGCCCGAAAACCCAGGGTGACCCCTTTATTTGACAGAAATGACAGAGACCTCGAAAGAAGCAACTTGTCCGGGATTCCAGAGACACAGGCTAGCATTCAAACCCAGGGGTTGAGACCCCAGAGGCTCTTAGCAATGGTACGCCTGTCTCTCCTCTATCAAAGAGCAAATCTGAAGGTACCCCAGAAGACATCCTGCAGGATCCCACAGCCTGTGTGGGTGGGGGGGCCCCTCTCATCTTAGAGGAAGAGCAGAGGCCAAGAGCCAACCCCTTCATCTTAGAGGAGGAGCAGGGGGTCCTGGAGGCCAAACCCCTCATCTTAGAGGGAGAGCAGTGGCCAAGGGCCAACCCCTTCATCTTAGAGGGAGGGCAGGGAGCCCTGGAGGCCAAACCCCTCAACTTAGAGGGGAAGCAGGGACCCAAGGGCCCACAAAGCCCCACCCAAGCCTAGGACTTTCTCCCAGCCCCTGGAGGGCTCCTGCTCTCCCCCCAGATCTCACTCCTCACTTTGTAACACAGAATAGGCCCAGGAAGTCCTACAGGAGAGACGCAAAGCGGCTCGAATGTGGCTGAATATATACCAGGTCCAAGCTGGACAGGGATTGGAGATTCTCCAACCTGGGAAGCCAGGACCTTGGAGGCCATGGATGTCAGCCCCCACCTCAATAGGGGCTCTTTCTACTACAGCCCCCACCAGTAAGGGAGGAGGGACCCCACGGCCTTCTGGGATAGCTCTTGCAAGGTGTCCTCCCACCATGGCCCCCCCCCCACTTCTGCCTTCGGGGCCAGAGTTGGCAAGTCTGATCCTAGCCTGGCTTCCTTTGAGGCAGGGCCTGAAGCGAGCCCTCAGGTAGCATCGGGTTTCCCTCTGGGGTCGCCATCCCCCATGCTTGTGTGCAGGCTGTCTCTCTCCCCCCACCTCAGAAAGCTCCTTGAGGGCAGGCAGTGGAGGGTTGCCTTGCTTCTTGGGCCCAGCACTTGGCACAGTACTGGCATACAGTAGGTGCTTAATAAGTGTTCACAGGCACCTTCCCCCCAAGATAATCTCTAATTTATCCTATATGTCTCCTCTGACCATAAATGTCTGCAGACCTTCCCCCTAGAGGGGAGCCCCCTGAGGGCAGGGCCACCTTTGACCTTTCTGGTACCCCGAGCCTAGCACACAGTAGGTGCTCACCCACTTGGGTTGGCTCCTTCAAGAGCTGGAGGAGGAAATGGAGGGGGAGGAAAAAAAATGGGAAAAGGTGGGGGTGGGACAGGGGGAGGAAAGGGGCACAGACCACTACTCCCCCACCGCCCATGTGACCCTGAACCTCCCCAGTCCGGACCTCACTTCCAAGTTCTCTATCACCCCCCCCCCCCCTCCAGCTCTGGACAGCCAGTGTCCTGCCCCTCGTCTGGTCAAGTCAACAAGCACTGGTTGAGCGCCTATTGTGTGCACTCCTCTTGCCCCCTCCAATTCCTCAGGTGCTGGGTTCAAGTCCCACCTCCGCCGGTCGGGAGGTCACGTGTGTTCCCGGGCCTCAGTCAGCGCCTGTAAATTCGGGGCGCTCTGGGGTCCGCCGAGCCCACACCGCCCGCGCTGCACCGAGGGGGACACTTGGCCGCGGGAGAAGGGGAAAATCGGGGCCGGGCCTCAGTTTCCCCAGGAGCTCGGAGACGGGGGAGGTCCGGAGGGGTTCGCAGCCTGCACTCACCCGCTAGTCCGTCCGTCCACTCCCGGCCTGGACGCGCCGGCCCGGACCCAGGACCCAGGATCCCAGAGCCGGCACCGGGGGCAGGGGCCGCGCTCGTGCCCGCACCCGCGCTCGCACCCGTGCCTAGGCCCCGCCC